>OY998254.1:39691298-39856298 GCA_963922045.1 Persicaria maculosa | reverse complement strand
GAAAGGAATTTAACTTGCTTGGTGAGACGACGTACCTAATCATTATGGAATTGGTCCCTGACGTCCGGATCAATTTCCTTGGGTGGCTCATATAAGACAATAGATAGAACAGGCCTTTGATACCTTTCAGTTGAGGTCGCAGAAGTCCCATGTGTGTTGTCATAATTACCCAGTGTTTCAAAGGTTTTCCAAGAACGTCGTGGGGTGTACTTGAGATACCTATAAGCAGCGTATTTGTTGATCCGGTCCTTTGTTGGCGCATCCAGGCAGTTGAAGATGATCTCCTAGATGACATAGGGTGGCTATCCATGCGTAGGACAGGATTTCAGAAACCTTTTGTAGTGCTCCCAGACCTGTGCCAATGTCTCCCCTGGCTTCCGTCTGAAAACCGTGATTTGTTGCCTGAGCGCAGCTGTTTTGGAATGAGGAAAGAACTTGTTAAGAAACAAATCCCTTAACTCGTTCCATGTGCGAATAGATCGTGCAGGCAAACCCTCAAGCTACAGCATAGCTACTCCTGAAAGGGACCAACGAAAAGCCTTTAGTTTTAAATATTCTAGATTAGCATTATTTGGAATAGCCTCACACAAATCTAGAAACGTTGTAACATGCTCTAAAAAGCATTCATTGGGCTTTTCCCTAAATTGATTCCTCCTATTTTCAGTAATAAAAGAAGGACGAATTTTATAATTAACGGGGGGAAGAACAATTGGTGATTCTGGAACTTCCAGAGTAGGGTGCAGATACTCCTTTGCGTTTGCAGGGGCATGTTGAATCTGTTCCTCAAACTCTCTTCTAGCGTTCACTTCACGATCCACCCTTGTTTCCCACCTTTGCTGGTTTTGATGATATTTTGCCTCTCGTCGGGCGTCTGCTTCTCTGGTGGTGAATTCCTCTATCCGTCTACGGATTTGCTCAAGCTCCTGTGCTGGTGTGAGCTGTACCTCATTCTCGCCGTTAGCAGGAGTCGACATGAGTCTTCTCCTTAGCCTTTACTGAAGATGGAAAAAGTGTTCAGGCTCGAGAATAGGGTCGATGGGTGTGCGATCAGTTCTTCGCATGCACCTGTAAAACAAAAAATAAAATAGAAGAGTAAAAAGGAACTAAAAAGGGCACGATTGACAGCTTCCCCGGCAACGGCGCCAAAATTTGTTAGGAGGAAAATCAAGTATGAAATAAATATCAAATATGAATTCCAAATCGACTCCCTGAACCACGCAAATAAAAATTACAAGACTTCCTCCCGTTGTATTGGAAGGGAATCCGGATCGTATCCACGAGGAAGTGTGTCAGCGCTCGTCTTTCAAGCTCCTAAATCCCCTCGAAATCGACCACAAGGCTCCTCGACGTCGAGTAAGGTACTCGATATCGACTAGACCAGTCGACTGGATCTACAATATTGAACAACAGAGAATGAAAACAACCTATGTTGAGTAGAGCAGTCCTCGACGTCAACCAGACTTCTCGACGTCGACCAGTGTCATCGAGATCTAGTAGTTTCACAGAGTAAAACCGTAGCTTTGTGATAGAAAAGAAAACAGAAGCAACACAAAAATTGGGGAAATTCAATAACATAAAAGACTTCCAGAAATGGGGTATCCATGCCACAACGATAACCATATTAGAATCATGCTAAAGGTATAAAAGATCATGCATTTTCATCAAATAACTGTCGTCATTAACAAATAGGAATATAAAGGTTTTCGCATAAACCCTAATTGTTACTAACCCTTTTCACATAATTAATCCAAGTTGTATTATTATCACTTTCGCTTCAATAACACAAACAAGGATCACCTTCGACTTTCGCAGAAGAATCATTAAAAGTAGCGCCTTCGTTACATTACCTTACATGGCTACCGTCGGGCTCACCCCGACTCTAGAAGTTGGGTAACTTCTCGCTCTTCATCATAAAAACACACATCAACAATTTCAAGAAACTAAATTGCATTAAACTTTGACAAAGCTTACAACCGATCGAAGCCAAATCCGCTGTCGCAAGACAAAATACCTCTCGGCTCCAAGCTCTCTCTCTCTCTCTCTCTCTCTCTCTCTCTCTCTCTCTCTCTCTCTCTCTCTTACTCGCTATCTATTGTGTGTAAATTGGAATGGATTGTTGGATGATCCTAATCTCAGCCCCTAGGGCTTATTTATAGTATTCAATCCTCGCTATCCAATGAAAGAATATTCTATCTCACGAGATCAAGGAATTTCACATGTACTTATGTTGTGAGCCTAATTTTCCATGTTTTATACTTACTTTTATATCCTTTTCTGCATACATTTCATACATTTGAGCTAGAATAGTACAAAATCTATGTAGTTTATGTTTATCTACCAATTATGGAATCTACACCAGTTTTTGTTTAATTTCGCAGAAATCGAGGCAATTTACAGCAGTTTAAAGAAAGGAGGAAAAGCTCGAAGTCAACTACAGAAAGTCCAAGGGTGCTATCTATCCTCTGGATTTATTCTTAGGATTAGGTTCAGAGGATCCAGGGAGCATACCTAATTGTTTGGGGATTCATGAAGCTAATTGACCCATTTGGGTCTCCATGGTTTTTCTCTGGATATCAATCTCCCCAAGCCTAGAGTTGATGTCGTGCAGTTGAGTGTGGATGGAATTGATTGATTGCTTGCTGTTTGAGTGATTCCTCCGCATCTCCTCAAGAATAGTCTGCATGTCATCTTTCTTACCTTCCATGTCAGGGTGACCGGGAGCTCTATAGGGCGGGGAGGTCTCTTTGATACTGGGGATGCCAATAGTGGCTCTAGTTTTGTTGCTGATGTTGTCCTGAGTAGTTCCCTCCCACATAGCACGCCTCTTCGTGGGTTTATGCTACTAGTATTTGGTCGGCATGGGGGCACGCATTAGTGTTGTCCCTCACAGACCCACATTCCAAACAAGTTTATCTTTAGAAAGGAATTTAACTTGCTTGGTGAGACGACGTACCTAATCATTATGGAACTGGTCCCTGACGTCCGGATCAATTTCCTTGGGTGGCTCATATAAGACAATAGATAGAACAGGCCTTTGATACCTTTCAGTTGAGGTCGCAGAAGTCCCATGTGTGTTGTCATAATTACCCAGTGTTTCAAAGGTTTTCCAAGAACGTCGTGGGGTGTACTTGAGATACCTATAAGCAGCGTATTTGTTGATCCGGTCCTTTGTTGGCGCATCCAGGCAGTTGAAGATGATCTCCTAGATGACATAGGGTGGCTATCCATGCGTAGGACAGGATTTCAGAAACCTTTTGTAGTGCTCCCAGACCTGTGCCAATGTCTCCCCTGGCTTCCGTCTGAAAACCGTGATTTGTTGCCTGAGCGCAGCTGTTTTGGAATGAGGAAAGAACTTGTTAAGAAACAAATCCCTTAACTCGTTCCATGTGCGAATAGATCGTGCAGGCAAACCCTCAAGCTACAGCATAGCTACTCCTGAAAGGGACCAACGAAAAGCCTTTAGTTTTAAATATTCTAGATTAGCATTATTTGGAATAGCCTCACACAAATCTAGAAACGTTGTAACATGCTCTAAAAAGCATTCATTGGGCTTTTCCCTAAATTGATTCCTCCTATTTTCAGTAATAAAAGAAGGACGAATTTTATAATTAACGGGGGGAAGAACAATTGGTGATTCTGGAACTTCTAGAGTAGGGTGCAGATACTCCTTTGCGTTTGCAGGGGCATGTTGAATCTGTTCCTCAAACTCTCTTCTAGCGTTCACTTCACGATCCACCCTTGTTTCCCACCTTTGCTGGTTTTGATGATATTTTGCCTCTCGTCGGGCGTCTGCTTCTCTGGTGGTGAATTCCTCTATCCGTCTACGGATTTGCTCAAGCTCCTGTGTTGGTGTGAGCTGTACCTCATTCTCGCCGTTAGCAGGAGTCGACATGAGTCTTCTCCTTAGCCTTTACTGAAGATGGAAAAAGTGTTCAGGCTCGAGAATAGGGTCGATGGGTGTGCGATCAGTTCTTCGCATGCACCTGTAAAACAAAAAATAAAATAGAAGAGTAAAAAGGAACTAAAAAGGGCACGATTGACAGCTTCCCCGGCAACGGCGCCAAAATTTGTTAGGAGGAAAATCAAGTATGAAATAAATATCAAATATGAATTCCAAATCGACTCCCTGAACCACGCAAATAAAAATTACAAGACTTCCTCCCGTTGTATTGGAAGGGAATCCGGATCGTATCCACGAGGAAGTGTGTCAGCGCTCGTCTTTCAAGCTCCTAAATCCCCTCGAAATCGACCACAAGGCTCCTCGACGTCGAGTAAGGTACTCGATATCGACTAGACCAGTCGACTGGATCTACAATATTGAACAACAGAGAATGAAAACAACCTATGTTGAGTAGAGCAGTCCTCGACGTCAACCAGACTTCTCGACGTCGACCAGTGTCATCGAGATCTAGTAGTTTCACAGAGTAAAACCGTAGCTTTGTGATAGAAAAGAAAACAGAAGCAACACAAAAATTGGGGAAATTCAATAACATAAAAGACTTCCAGAAATGGGGTATCCATGCCACAACGATAACCATATTAGAATCATGCTAAAGGTATAAAAGATCATGCATTTTCATCAAATAACTGTCGTCATTAACAAATAGGAATATAAAGGTTTTCGCATAAACCCTAATTGTTACTAACCCTTTTCACATAATTAATCCAAGTTGTATTATTATCACTTTCGCTTCAATAACATAAACAAGGATCACCTTCGACTTTCGCAGAAGAATCATTAAAAGTAGCGCCTTCGTTACATTACCTTACATGGCTACCGTCGGGCTCACCCCGACTCTAGAAGTTGGGTAACTTCTCGCTCTTCATCATAAAAACACACATCAACAATTTCAAGAAACTAAATTGCATTAAACTTTGACAAAGCTTACAACCGATCGAAGCCAAATCCGCTGTCGCAAGACAAAATACCTCTCGGCTCCAAGCTCTCTCTCTCTCTCTCTCTCTCTCTCTCTCTCTCTCTCTCTCTCTCTCTCTCTCTCTCTCTCTTACTCGCTATCTATTGTGTGTAAATTGGAATGGATTGTTGGATGATCCTAATCTCAGCCCCTAGGGCTTATTTATAGTATTCAATCCTCGCTATCCAATGAAAGAATATTCTATCTCACGAGATCAAGGAATTTCACATGTACTTATGTTGTGAGCCTAATTTTCCATGTTTTATACTTACTTTTATATCCTTTTCTGCATACATTTCATACATTTGAGCTAGAATAGTACAAAATCTATGTAGTTTATGTTTATCTACCAATTATGGAATCTACACCAGTTTTTGTTTAATTTCGCAGAAATCGAGGCAATTTACAGTAGTTTAAAGAAAGGAGGAAAAGCTCGAAGTCAACTACAGAAAGTCCAAGGTCAAGGAGTAGCGGAACCTGGACAAATCGAGCTGGAAGCAAAAAAATCGAGTCGATACCATCTGGTCGATATCGAGTACACTAAGTCGATATCGAGTTGGCCAATCGATTTCTACACAGAAAGCCAAGAATCGGGCAAAGCTGAAGAAGTTGATCGATATCGAGTACAGTAACTCGATATCGAGTAACCCAAAAATCAAGCAGAGATCCGGAATCGACCAAGCCAGCTGAAGAAGAAAGGAAGAAGTCGATATCGACTTGACCTAAGTCGATATCGAGTCACATTGAGTCAAAATTCATCTCTAGAGCCGAAATCGAGTTAAGGAAGTAGAAGCTGAAAATTGCAGGTCGATATCGAGTGGACCAACAGTGGCCGATTTCGAGTGAGTCCGAGTTCTAATCAAAGTTCTATCTAAATTTCAATTGAGATATCCACAAGATCAAATTCTATCAGGATCTATCAAGATGAAAGAGATATTTACCTACATTAGATATAATTCCTTGTTGATTTATTTCTTTTATCACATTGTTTTATCTTATGTTAGTATATAGATTTAGATACAGTTGTTCCATCCTATAATAGCTACACGGAACACTATAAATAAGGCATTAGGGGCTGGAATTTATTCATTCAATCAATCCAAGCCAAGCCACAAGAGAGCATAGAGAGAGAGAGAGAGAGAGAGAGAGAGAGAGAGAGAGAGAGAGAGAGAGAGAGAGAGAGAGAGAGAAGTCTTGGAGCCGAGTGGAGTTTGTGAAGCGTTAGCAGAGTTGGCTTTATTCGTTTGTAAGTCTTATTTAGTTTATTTAATGCAATTTATTTTCATGAAATCTTTGATGAGTTTATTCATGATGAAGAGCGAGTAGTCACTCAACTTCTAGGGTCGGGGTGAGCCCGACGGTAGCCATGTGAGGTGATGCGGTAAAGGTACAATCTTTGGATGCAATTTATGTTCTATCCCTACAAGCATGATTCTTTTTCAAAAGTTGAAGGTGATCCTTATTTGTGTTATTGAAGCGAAAGTGATCTTAATACAACCTGGGTTAATTATGTGAAAAAGGGTTAATAACAATTAGGGTTTATGCGAAAGCCTCTATATTCCTATTTGTTAATAACGAAAGTTATTTGATGAAAAACATGATCTTTTATGCCTTTATGTGTTATTTTACATGGTTATCGTTGTGGTGTTGAAACCCTGATCTTGGAAGTCTTATTTTATTGATTTATTTCAAAGAATTTCGGATTTAAAGTTTCTGTTTTCAGTTGATTTCGAGTTGACCAGTCGATTTTTCTACTCGAAGACAAGCCTGGCATTAGGGATGGTGCAACCGGGCTAATTTTGACAACCGAGCTACTTTTGACGGTCCAAGATAGCATAAGAATAGCAACCAGATTCACTGCGCAGAAGAATGTACCTGGAGATCAATGCAACATCACCTCATCTTTAAAATGGTTGGGGTCGCAAGTGAACAAAAGGAAATAGTGTACACACTACGCACGGAATTGAACACATGACATTCCAATTTTTCATTGAGGAGTTCTTGTACAAGATGACTAAAAACATAATTTATGAGCTTCTAAAACCTTGAGAATGAACAATACATTTATCTAACAGAATTCCCCTTGACATAAAATATCAGCATTAAAGTTTACATACCTTAAATCAATATCCATTGGAACCGCTTTAGAGTCTTTAGTATCAGGGTTATAATTTCTCGAGAATGACACCTCATTTGATCTTGTGCATCTACTATGACACGGAAAGTTGTGCACTTCAGCCTGTATAACAACCAAGAAATGATTAACAACTCACAACACAACCAAGAGTAGGTTCTAATCCACTAGGTCAACAAGTTCAAGTTATGATCAAACTTATCTGGATCAATAGTTTAGTTTACTAGTTTTAGATAGAGGCATAGATTTATCTAAAACCCTTACAAGTGAACACGCTAATTTAACTATAGCAGAAAAGATACAATCTTATAGTCACCCTGATTTGGGAAACTTTAAATTTAATTCGGGTGGACAAATCTATAAGGAAACATGATGCCATTCATGTGAGAAATTTCTTGAATCTCTGGAATCACCACAGTAGCATTCAAAAGTCGTGCGACAACAACAAGATCATGAATCTGACAAGTGGACAGTTATCATTCGGTTTCCAATATCACGTTAATAAAGCATGTGTATACAAAACCAAGAAGCAAGAGCAAAATCACCCAGAATCAAGTTTTGATAGCATTTCTTTTACTTCTTATACTTGTTTTCACCATTTTAGTACAAGTCAGTTATCGTCTTGATCTCAAAATATTTCAAACCGTGGATGATACCTTTAATCTCTTCATTCAAAGAAAAACTTAATTTAATAGTTAGGGAACTAGGAATTAAATTCTAAAAAGTATAACTAAATGTCATCTTATGAAAAGAAGAACAAAGGGGAGCTTACTTACTTTTTCTTGTCAATATTGGGAATGTCACTCCTCTCCGCTCTCTCCACGTCAGCCTGAAAAACCAGCTGCAATTATAATATGAAATATGCAATTATGATATGAAAACCAGCTGTAAATGCACATGAATACTCCATAAAAATCAGCAATTAACTATGATGGCTATGTACACTAGTTTTTGTCCATTTCTATTTATAAGAAAAAATATTCTATTTATAAGAAAAAATATTCTACCTTGGAAGCATCCTTGGGGTTGTTCTTTACACAGTATAAGCCAACCATGTATCCATTACTTGTGTTACAAAAGGCAGCTTAAAAAAAAAGGCAAAAAGAAACAAAAAATAATGTTAAATCTATTTCTCAAGTAGACTTACTTACTGTAAATCCAACTCTTGATGTTGGAGGCAATGTCTTTGGATAATCTTGCATCATACATTCTAGACGAGTAGAGGACTTGGACTCAGTTTTGGTATCATTCTTATATCTAAATAAAAATTAAACAAATAATTAATACACCATAGAAGACAGACATTTAATCTATCATTCCATCCATTCCCCCCTCTATTTCTCACAACAAAAGGTTACACAAAAACATAATGCGGGCTGATGTCCATACAATCATGAAATGCACTAAATTAAAAGTAAGGCATTGACAGCTTAAATAAAGAATACAAAACATGTAGATGGTGGTGTCATCTGAATACATCAATGGAAATAATATGCTTGCTAGGTGCAAACTCCCACTTGTCGGATGGGAGCAACAAGGCATTCTGAAAACCGACGGACACTAATTATAAAAAGTTCAGTTCAAGAAGCATAAAAAATGTAGGTAGTTTTGTTTAAAA
The DNA here is from genome assembly GCA_963922045.1 of Persicaria maculosa. Taxonomy (NCBI): domain Eukaryota; kingdom Viridiplantae; phylum Streptophyta; class Magnoliopsida; order Caryophyllales; family Polygonaceae; genus Persicaria; species Persicaria maculosa. Next base: position 39,847,630 of record OY998254.1, on the reverse strand, counting down.
TGTATGTGCTCATGCAACCAAACTAGATACACACACATACATATGTACTCACAAAAGAGGTATAAGTTTGAAATACATGTGACAAATGCAAGAGAAAGATTAATTTAGGTTGACAAACTCCTTTATAGCTCCACCTTTTTTCTTAAGCTCCTCTAAGTATGGCCTAAGTTCAAAAATCAGCTGCATACCCAAATTTCAAGGTAAAACAGAAGATCATCCAGATTGAAGACATGCTTTTTGAAACAATTTGCAAAATTATATATCATAATTTCACAATATACTGATTAAAGCTGCCGGAATAAGAAAACAATCTACCAACCAACTATGCAAAGCATCACACAAAAATAGATATATGACTTAGAATCGATTACCTAGTTTATATTGCCTGGGAAAGGTGAATACTCTTCTTAACAGTTGCATCAGATTTCTATACATCACAAAGCAAGAAGATCAATAAAATGGAGGCCCAAGCTGTTTAAAATCTATAAATTTATGAAAGATTGAATGAATACCTTCTTTTTATTGACTCCGACTTCTGCTTGTGCCTTGGCTAGCAACCGAGCAGCAAAACTCCAATGAAAATCATTCAAGGGAATTTAGTTTAGGTTTTCAACAAGAAAACACATAACAAAAAAAGTGATGGAAGAGGAAAAGCACAAACCTTGTAACAGGTCTGCCGACCTAGGGCTGTCGCTTGGCTTGCGGTGCTTTGCCGGTAACAAGGTTTCCTAAAGCATTTAGGGTTTCATGTTTCTCCCATCCCCTACCGTGTTCTTCTGCTTTCCAACTGCCTCTTCGCCTAATTCAAGAATCAATTGAAGCAACACAATCAAATGGAGGAGATCTAAACATCGTTGGCTCTTGGCGACGTTCATGGACTAGATTGAGTAGTCATCGCTGCGGGGTTTAGCCGCCTACGTCGGGTGGAGGAGGAGAGGGGCATTGCTGTAGGAGGCGGTGCCTCGGTAGTCAGAGATGTACCAGCTCTGTCTTCAATTTGGGGTCGAGATTCAAGGGATCTGAGAGAGTGGCAGAGAAAAGGAAGAAAGGAGGAAGGCTGACAAGAGGTATTGAGGAGATGTGAAGAAATCAAGCGGGGGCGAGAAATTAAGGGCAAGAATGGATGGTTCGGTGGAGGATGGCCGCCGACGAGAGGGAGAAGGAGAGAATGGGTGGAGGTGGGGAGTAGCGAGAAATTATGGACGAGGGCTGAGACAGACACTCGGGAGAAAGGATAGGATGGGATGAGTCCATGGGAAATTGGGAATAGCTCCTGAAAAAGTATGGGTGGGTGTTCAAAAAAAAAATCGAAGTATGGGTGGGCATTTAAACACTTAGAAAATTTCATCGGGCGCGTGTTTTAATTTTTTAAATTAAATATTTAACATCTGTAAAAAAATTCAACTGTTGTCTTAAGTTGTTTTAAGATCACAAATTTATTAATTAATGTAATAGATTAATTTAACATCGGTTGCTTTTTTGACAGAATTAATTGACATGATGTCTAATTGCAGTATTCTAGTAGTGATGTCTTTTAGTGTTCTATCAAGAGCTTCAAAGACATATTTTTTTTGTCATTGGTGTCTCATCCCAGATTATCACTTTCACTTCATGAATCAATTCAGCAAGATGAGTGTTTTGTTTGATGTCACATGTACTATTATAGTATTATCCATCAATTCCAGTGGAATGACAAATCTGTTGTGAGCAGTTCTACCTCCTGGTAACAACAATGATGCTATTCCTACGTATGAAATCAACAACGATTAAATTTTTGTGCACTTGCCTCCAAATATACAATGCATGTTTCAAAGGAGGAACTAGAATTCCAACTAATTATGAGAAAAAGGTAATAACAAAATATAAAAAGGTTATTCATATAAATAAGTTGACATGAGGATGCAGCTGCCAAGACGATCTTCCTTTTTGATCTTAGTCGTGCCAAAAGAGCATTATATAAAAAAAAAAGTTTTACCAGTTCATGATCCAGGCCCGAAAACAAAGAAGAATTCTCCCTTGTCAGTATTAAGGGAGATATAAAGGCTTTGTTGCTCTCTTGCTAATTCAGTGCAGTTGTAGTTCAAATCTTCTTGAATTAAACGATTGTCTGCATTGGTTTACAAAGCTGGGTTTGGCAGCGGCATCCCATCATAATCAGCTAGTGATCTTCCACTTCGGTTCAATATCTCCTGGATGTGCAACAAACAGTAGTTCTTTAATTGCTCTTCTGTTAGCTGTAGATCTAGGAATTTAAATTGCTTTCTTTTCTTATGTAAAATATCTTCCGACAATGCTTCACAATTTTGCTCCCACAGTTTTTGAGGGCTGTTAACTTCACAAAACAACAATATTGTTCCAAATAGCTCACAAAGTTGTACCCCTGAAGCCTACAATCTTGCTTCTATAATCGCATTGGTCCATTCTTTATCATCATTGATCCTTCCAAGAGCATAGCAAGCTTCTTTGAAAGTGTGGAACACCTTTCCATCTATTGTCTTGAGTTCTTCAAATGATATTGGACCTTTCCCAACATTTAGGAGCATTCTTAAATAATATCGTTCCCCGGATGTGGGATGTGAATACATCATTCGGCCAATGCGGTTTCCTTGTTTTCGTGGTCTTCAAGCCTTTTCTTTTGCATTCCACACATAATGCGATGGTATTTCTGCATATGTGTATTTTCTAGCCTCAATATCGACAACATTTAAATCAAACCATTGAGTGAACATTGTCTCCTTAATCCGTTTCCTTCGCAAGAGGCCTAGTAGGTTTTCTGAATCACTCAATGTTATCAAATTTTGATATGGCATATGAAATGTTAGGCTCATAATTGATGGATTACAATAGTTAATGGGGAACCCAAATATATGCCAAGCCGCTTCACACGGTGCAAGATAACGACAATCCTGATATTGCTTGATTTCATCCACCTCTATAGTCTGTTGATGTTCCTCACCCATTGATCCAGCCCTCCTTGGTACCTTACTCCCAGCAATAACAATAGTAGCTCTATCCGGGCCTTTATTCAAGTACTTGAACAAATATTTGATAGCTCTTGATCAATTGCACCACTCGATGTTAATATGTGCCTGCTAAAAGATAACGGTTGTAAGGTACAACAAATCTGTTATCCAGTTTTGTTTTCCCCTTTTTTACATGCACACCATTGTCTCTTCGCTGGTACACTGGGAATCCATCTTCATCAATTGTTATTTCTGCATAAAAGGCCCTTGGAAAGTGTCTGTTACACGTTCCATCTACCATACAAAACACAGATTTGTTAGCTTCACCACCTGGACCATGCAACATGCATTCAACGACAATCTTGTATGCTCTTGGGTCTGTTTCTTGGGATGGTATTTCTGTAGAAATGATATCATCTATATCGTTTGGAGTTTTACATTTGGATTCCTCTCCCAACCAAACTAATATAAGTGCATGTGGTAGTCCACGCTTTTGAAATTTAATAGTGTATACCGCTGAAAGACAATAATATCATTCTTATTTTTATATAATAAAGTGAAGCGTATAATATAACGAAATACTCAATTCCTTACCGGCATGTGTTTTTCCAAAGATGCCTTCTTTCTCAATGTCTTTCATGAGGTGTGCTAATTTTATCTTGAAGATTCTTTCAATGACTTCTGGACGTTTAGATTCTCTTTGGCCCGGTATTTGAGATAACATTCCTCCAATTTCCGGCCACTTAGGATTTGCCATGAATGTTATGAAAAGGTCTGGATTTCCCAGTGCTCTACAAATAGACATTGCATCTTGGTATTTTTGTATCATGTATCTCGGGCAACCTGTCAATGTAGACGGAAGCACTATCCTTTTACCAACTGATGTTGCTTTTGTGTCACCTCTAGTAACAGCATCACATATAATTTAGTACACATCAGCTCGCAAGACATCTTGATTATTTCGTATTCACCTTAATTGTTGCTCTTCCATTCCAGTATATGCATCCACCAGGTATCCTTGAGATAATCTCTCTGTTCTTAGTAACGTTGAATCCTTGTCAGGCCTTTGTTGAATACGATATGAATAATATTCTTTCACAGTCACGAATTCCCTTTTTGTGCTTCTTTTGCCTGTGTTATTAGGGTACACTATTTTCTCATGGAATCCATCTTCACCATATGGGAATAGAAGTGGATATTGCAAAGCCATGAATAAAGGATGTAACTCTGAAATTCTTTGCAGTCCACATGCTTTGGTGTTTATCATGATATCTCTTATTCCATTGCTTTCACCAAAATCTCCTACAACTAATGCTGCAACTTCAGAAATTGTGAGCAACTTGTATTGTCTTCCACACGACTGTCTCTCTCCTAACAAATGTAGTTTCAGATCAGTTGGATTGTTCTCTTCACACCAATCTCTTGCCATTCTGAATGCCTTTGCGATGCACCTGTGCTGATCTAACCTCTCAATAAGCTCTTTCACTATCTCTACATCAACTTCACCTTCTTGATGTGGAATCACAGACATACGATTTGTGATCTCATTGGTTGTATCATAAAAGTATACTTGGGCATATACTGGCCGCCCTCCTTCAACTGGCATCAATGATCCCATCATGTGGAAGTTTTGCCCACTGATTCTAAAGGTATAAGGGTCGCCTCCTTGGTTAACTGATTTGTCAACTTGTACTCCAAATGAAGTGAAGCAGAACACGGAATTATAAACCCTTATATTTTGTTGGAATTGACTTGAACTATTGTTATTATTATACTCGATTGGTCGTCGCCAAGGCATAGGTGATGTTTGAAGTTTCTGTAGCTTCACTTTTCCTTCCTGATAACAGAGTGAGAATGTGGGATTTGCATATTTCTTTGATTTGATTACTTTCTCTTCATATACCACGTAGTTTCATTGCAATAAGGACACTGATGTGAAGGAGGCCCAATGTTGTAGTTGTCAATTTCAACATCTAAAAAGAATTTCCATATCATTAGGCATAGTGTAGTTTAACTATACTTGAAAGTTAAGAACCACATAGACTGTACTTACTTTTGGATTCGGAAGCAGCACAAAAAACTCTAGTATTTGTTTGTGAGGTTGAAGCTCCATTGTCTGTGGTAATGATAACATATAAAGGAGATTTTAGACAAAATATTCATAGTTAATCATATATATTTGAGATAAAATATTAAATCTTAGGGAGTTTTTTTTTGTCTTTACTTTTTTTTTTGTCAGTTTTTGATGTCATATTTCAGATAAAGTATTATATACTTACTTTTGTTTGTCCTATCAGTTTTTAACCTCTAATTTTGCATAATTCATGATCCTTGCATTTTTCGCCGTTTGATTGAGAATTCAAGGGTTATTGGAAGGTTAGATCATTTTTAGTGTTGTTAGCAATTTTGGTATTACTGATCAACTCAATGATGTAGTATTTTTTTAAAAAAAAACTTGTTTGGCTTTGGTTAAGGAGTATTAGGATTGATTATAAAAAAGAAGTAAGATCAAAATAGAATACTTAATGATATCAAATTTATGTCAGCAGGTAAGGTGTTTATTACTAAATTTCAGGGTTAATTTACTAAAAGATTGCATGATGGATCGTACCTGTTAGCCTATTCTGAATTAGCTTCATCCTACAATAGTTTTGGACTTAATTTCCATCACTCCGTGTGTTTGTAACATATTCAATTGCTATCATCATTTGATGTGCATATGTTGTTGATGTTTTTGTGAATCGACTTAATAAATCTGAAATGTTTATAATACCACATTTTAGTAAAGGTTGAAATGTAAGATAGTTGTAAGAAATCTGTAAGTAAGAGTAAAAGGTATGTAAGTAATAATAAAAGGTACCTGTAGCCATTTTTGGCTTATGAAGAGTTTTCTAATATGTGATGCAGTACTAACGACCAAAGATTTGGGAATAAGTTTTGATGTGATTTGTTTTAAACGACCTAGAACATTGGAAAATAGTGTGTGGTCCTGTAGGTTTAATTTCTTTATAAATGAGAGTATTAATGTTGCAATGTTTGTAACTGTCAGGAATTGAAAAGTTCTTTGGTGTGTAATGATAGAGAAGTTGTAGGAGTGTAATTTAAAAACATTGATTGAAAATGTAATATTTCAAGAACATGAGTGGTAAATAAATATGATTTAAGTATGAGGATTTGATCTATGGATTATGTTAGAATGAAAGTAATTTGTTTGTTTCTCATGTGCATGCCATATTTTATTCTTTGAATGTCTTCTATTCCGGGCCTTTTACATCTATGATAAATATATTCCTTTTATTGATTATGAAAATGTTTCAAAGCAAGTGTAATGACATGCTTTTAGTAGATCTTATAAATAAAGGGCTTAAATATATGCAGCCAAAAGGGGGAATGCAATGGAAGTATATGATATTTTACGTTGGAGGAAAATCTCGCTGGGTTTCTTTTTGTGATCAAGCTTAATGATGAAACTTGGTTGAACTATATGGGGATCGACTTCTTTGTACCACTTTCAAGTTCAAATGAAGTGCACCAATCTGATGAAGGGAAATCTGATGATACAGGAGTAGTCATTCCATCTGTCCAACTGGTAATAGATGAGTCCACAATAAATCTAAATTCAAGTGACATGCCTAAATCTTTTGAAGAGGAGAAGCAAGAACAATGTTTTTAATGAGTGATATCTCCTCTAATAAAAAATAGATCAGAAAAAGTATCGTTAGTCAAGAAAACCTTTTGGTGGAGATTGAAAAATTAGTTGTTGAAGCCTACATCATCTTCAGAACAAAACTTCCTGCTGCAGAAGAAGCTGTTTTGAAACCTGAAGACATGACTGCAATTTTCGTATCCTCAAGGACTGGCACAGGACATGAACTTGTGAGCTAAGGATTCAACTGGGAGTCTCATAAGTTCGGTAAATGGTATATGGAACTTAAAGGAAGAGTGCAACCTGCACTCCTTTTCCTCGATCCTGGGCCTGAGCACATCACATAAGATCTAGGCTGCTGAGGTTGATTCATTTGCATAACCATCTTGTTAACGAGCACAATAAGCCTATCTAAGTCATCATTGCGAGCATCTCCAGAATTATCCAACTTACGCACTCCTCTTACTCCTTGGTGTTTCCCATATTGTTGCGATGCATTGTCTAAACCTTAAAAAATTTGCATTGTTCCTGAGGTGTTTTATCCAAAACATCTCTTCCACTAGTAGCATTGATAACACTCTTATCCCTATCAAGCAAGCCTTCATATAGATATAATACTAAATCATCCTCAGGTATACCATGTTGTCGACAATTAACCTTAAGCCTCTTGAATCGCTCAATATACTCATAAAGACTCTTCGTAGATGATTGCTCAATACTAGACAACTCTTTTTTGAGTTTGCTGAGGCGAGTAGTGGGAAATTATTTTTGAAGGAAAGCTTTCTTTAACTCAACCCAAGTAGTAATGCTTTCGGGGGGAAGGTAATATAGCCAATCGCTAGCCGAATCTTTGAAGGTAAAGGGGAACACTCTAAGCATTAATTGGTCATCGGTTAGGCCTTGGGGTCTAAGTCTATTGCATATAATAGCAAAGTTTGCAAGGTGTTTATTTGGTTCCTCCCAAGGCAATCCATGAAAATTAGGCAAAATAGTAGACCAATTTGATTTGTATTCGAACCTTGAACCCTCAGGGAGAGCGGAAAGTCTAATTGCATGCGGTTGCACATTCAAATTAGGTTCCTTTAAGCTTCTCAGGGTCCTTCTTGGAGGATTAATGATGCCATTATTTCTTCGTCTCCCATCTCCTTATTTGGATCAAAATCGAGCCTCATTTTCAACCTAGAAAGAAATCTTTCAATCTCGGGATCAAAAGACAAAGGTGATGAATTAGAAGAGCGATTTTGAACCATACAAGAGCAAGAAAGACTTAAAGAAAAACAAAGATTTAAAATAAAATAGAAACTAAAAGGAATCCATGATAGAAATATAGAAAAGTAAACTCTTTCTTTCCCCGGCAACAGCGCCAAGAATTTGGTGTGGGACGAACGTCATTGGCTTTTTCTTCCTTTGCCAAATATCAATAATATCATAACTCAATGCTCAAACCAATAGATTAGTAAACCAATAGATTGATAAACCAATAAACTATAGTATAGCAATGAAGTCTGGAGTCGAACCCAAAGGGAAAAACGGATGCAATGCAATGTTTCTAAGAATGATTCATAAGACAATAGAAATAGTTTATGGCAAATTGATAAAAAAAAAGTAAAGCAAATAATTCAATGATTGCAAAGTAGTGATAATAATATAGAAAAGCATTTCACCTGTCATTCTCGACAGTGGTTGAATTTCGAGATCCTAGGATTGATTCAATAGATATTTATAAGCATATGTCGACTTGACTAAGGTTGATAGATCTACAAAGACACAATCTTCTTATTGAATATCACTAAAGAATAACATTAAGAACTCAAGTTCTAAGACCAATGGGCATATCGATTGAATGAAAATAGAAGACAAGGGAGCAAACCTCTCGGTTCTATAGCATTTACTCAACATAGATCAATCGAAATCATCCACTACAAAGACATAGAAATATCACTAAATCAATGACTTCATTTGCTATCTAGAAAACAAAAACGAATTTATAGCATAGATCCAATTCCTAACATGGTGATCAATCATAGAAAGAAACACAAATATAATCAATAAGAACAAGTTGATGAATATACTTTGAAATAACTAATAGAAATCAAATCCTCACAATTCATTCAATCGTGTCTTCGAATCGCATGCGAAACTATGAGTTTAGCAACTCATAGCTAAAGTAACGCTCATATCTCTCAAAGTATTTCCCTGCTCTCAACAAAACAAGCCACGACTAAATATGAATGAAATAAACCTAAATAGAGTCGTGGAAACCCTAGCGGCGGGCACTGGTGGAAAAGCAGCGGGTTGTTGTGAGCCTAAATTGCCATGTTTTATATTAATTTTTATATCGATTTCTGCACGCATTTCATATCATTGGGTTAGAATTATGCAGAATCTATGTAGTTTATGCTTATTTGCCAAGTTATGGAGTCTACACTAGTTTCTATTTAATTTCGCAAAAATCTAGACATTTTACAGCAATTCGGAAAAAGAAGAAAACCATGGAAGTGCTCAAAGTCGACTACACCAAACCAGAGGTCGAGTAGCAGCTGAACCATAACACATCGAGCAAAGAACAAGGAAAAGAGCACTCGACAACACTAGTCGACGTCAGCCAAAAGTGGTCGATGTCGAGTATTTTGGTCGACTTCGTGTGAATCGACCACGAGCCGAGCAACAAATTACACGAGGAGCATAGATCTACTCAATGTCGAGTAGTGTACTCGATGTAGAGTACCCATCGAGAGGCCAATTCTAGTCGATCTCGAGTACAAATCCGAGGAGAAGAAGAAAATTACTCGACACCGAGGACTTTACTCGATGTCGAGTACTCCCTAGCGTCATTTCGAGTCGAAATCGAGTGGAATCTTGGTGATGGTGATTACTTGCAAGCTAAGTCACGTGGAATTCTATCAAGACATGTGAAGATATATCAAGGGTTGAGGAGATTTATCCACAATTAAATATTTCCTTTAAGAATTTATTTCTTTTTATTTCCATGTTTTATCATTAAGCTTTAGATAGATAGTGTTAGATATAGGTACGTTATTCTCATTCGATAGCGAGGATTGAATACTATAAATAAACCCTAGGGGCTGATTCTTAAGCATTATATTCTATTCCAATTTACACACAACAAGATAGCTAGAAAGGGAGGAGTTTTTAGAGAGCTTGGCCGAGAGAGGTTGTGTTTTGCGAAAGCGGATTTGGCTTCGATCGATTGTAAGCTTTGTTTTGATTCAATGCAATTTAGTTTCCTTTTATTATTGACGTGTGTTTTTATGATGAAGAGCAAGTAGTCACCCAACTTCTAGGGTCGGGGTGAGCCCGACGGTAGCCATGTAAGGTAATGCAACAAAGGTACAAGTTCTAGTGCGATTTCGTCTTCAATCCCTATGACCATGATTTTTCTGCGACAGTTGAAGGCGATCCTTATTTGTGTTATGGAAGCGAAAGTGATCTTAATGCAAACTTGGATTAATTATGTGAAAAGGGTTAGTAACATTTAGGGTTTATGCGAAAGCCTCTACTTTCCTATTTGTTAATGATGACAGTTATTTGATGAAAGGAATGATATTTTATACCTTTAGCATGATTTTTATATGGTTATCATTGTGGCATTGAAACCCTGATTCTAGGAGCTTTTCTATATGATTGAATTAATTCTCACAAATTTTGTGTTGTGTCTGTCTTTCTTTCTTGCGAAAAGTGATGGACGTTTTTTAGTCGCGTAAACCGTATCAAAATAAATTCGAACCTACCTAACAAATGTAGTGTGGTAAGCATGAGTCGATCCACTTTATTTGGTTGAAATGATCCTTGTTTCTTCTTCTCATCATTTTAGGTTTCCTATGAATGCCCTTGTCCCAACCTAATATAGTTACTAGTCCAACCAGTCATAGAAATCTTTATCAATCGAACAGTCCCTCCAGAAGGATTTAACCCGATTGATAGCTTTAAATTCAGAGATTAACCAATTTATTTGCAGTCCCTAAAGATGGATTTAACAACACATCCAACTTCCTACTTATTCATATAGTTCAACCAGCCCTAAATGAAGAAGTTTACCACTTGGGTTATGGTTCGCGATCAGGAATCTACAAAACCCTAGCAATTGAATTGATTCTATCAAGTTGATCAGGCAAGATAGAATAAAACAATCAAACATTCAAGCACAAAGAAGTCGAAACATTCAATATAGGAAATAAAGAACAAGAATTAGAAACTCACAACCAATCCGAATAAAGCTTCAAATCGTAGACGAAACGTGAGAGTTTAGATCTCCATAAAAATAAAACAAAAGACAATTAGGTTTAAGAGTGGTCACGGTTAGTTAAGTTTCGTATGAATAAACGTCTATATATATATATATATAATATAAGCTAAGGAGTAATCTCTAACCTAAATCTATCTAAACTAACATATCCTAATTTATATAATATATTAATATTAATATAATTCTATCAAACCTAATTTGTAATGAAATAACCAACGGCAAAACACTAAAGGAACTAAAGGAGCAGTTGCTCGCCGTATGACTCCTTCCGACTTCTATACGTATGAATAAGTGAGTCCCAATATCGATCCAAGTCCGCTACCTTGCTTTCAATTTGCGAAATAATTCCATAAATTACGATTGATCTCCGAATTCATACGATCCAGCCCAAAAATGTTGAAATATATTTAAACACTAGTGTAGACTTCGAAAATCAAATAATACAAACTAGCTAGAAAAACATGTCGAAATGCTATAAATTAATATGCAAATTTATACCTAAAACATGACTAAAATAGACCCTATAAAAAAGTTATCGTTTTTATTTTGCAGACTACTCGAGATCGACATTACTGGTTGATGTCCATGATTTATGCCATGTTTTTATATCTATTTTAGCTTCTTATTTTATCATTATATATATTCTGGGTTAGAATAGTAAAGAATCTATGTAGTTTATGCTTATTTGCCAAGATATGGAGTCTAAACTAGTTTCTGTTTAATTTCGCAGAAATCGAACGCACATTGGAGCTTAAAGGAAACTCATGAAGAAGCTAAGGATGGTGCAGCTGGAGGAAAGCCCACTTTTCACCATTTATCATTCTGAATCAAGTTCTGATGTCTTCATGAGAGTTGTAGCCCTCGAAAAGGGATTTCCAACTCATATTCTTATGCGTTAATCGGACTAACGAGGACTCCGTAAAGTGTGTTTCAAGACGGAGCAGAATGCTGAGAATTGAAGAGTGGTCGATATCGACCAGACTTGGTCGATATCGACCTAATTTCAGTCGAAATTTCCGGACCGACACTACATTGCAAGAGGACACAAAGACAGGTCGATTTCGACCTATATTGGTCGATATCAACCACAATCACGTCGAAATTCTTGCTAGAGCCGAAATCGAGTAAACAGAAGCTGAAGCCAAGCAGAGCACTCAATATTGACCTATTTTGGTCGATATCGACCTATTTTGGTCGTTATCGACCAACTTCCAGCTTCGGAAACAGGTCGATTCCGAGTCCTATCCTGATTCCGAGTGAGAAGATATTCCAAGAGAAGATTCATTGCACATGAAGACTTTAGATATTCTATCTTTCTATCTTTTTATCTATCCTAAGGGTGGAATATTTAATTACCCTATAGGATTTATCTTGTGTTACCAATTTAGATTTATTTATTTCCAATTAGAATTATGTCCTTAGATAGAAGATAGAGTTTCCTTACCTTGACTAGCAAGGATTAAGGCGTATAAATAAAGCCCATGGGGTTAGTTTTTATTCATTCCAATTTACACACAAGAGAAGAGTAGGAGAGTTAGGAGAGAGAGCTTGGAGTCGAGAGAAGTTGTATTTGACGAGAGTGGAATCGCCTTCGATCGGTTGTAAGCTTTGTTTTAATTTATTAAAGCAATTTAGTTTCCTTTTATTATTGAGGTGTTTTTCTATGATGAAGAGCGAGTAGTCCACCAACTTCTAGGGTCGGGGTGAACCCGACGATAGCCATGCATGCTTGAGGTAAAGATTCGACCTTTATTGTGATTTGATCATCCACTACCTTTTATATGTTTATTACCTATTTAATACAGATTCATGCTAACAACTTGGATTATAAACATAAAATTGGTAGATACAATTAGGGTTACTTGAAAGAGTTGTTTAATTGTTGGAAAAGGCGAAAGCTTGTTCCTTTGATATGATTACATGATTATTTCTCTTTATCTTGCCTTATGCATGTTTGATTATCGTTGTTGCAAACCTCGGTCTTGGAAGTTTCCTTTCATATAGTTGTTTATCTCGAAATCTGCGAACATTGGTTTCCGTTATGTTTTCTGCACTCTACTCGTTTTCGACCCACCAAGGTCGATATCGACTACTGATTTCTCGATCGAGCAAGATCGCTGTCATTTGTGTTTCTGCAGGTACAGGTCGAAATCGAGGAATTGGTCGATATCGAGCTATTTGGTCGATATCGAGTGAAGAGGTCGAAATTTTCCTGACGTCAGCAGAACCCAGAAATCGATTGGATTTGGTCGATATCGACTGCTTACTAGTTGATATCGAGTGAATCTCCTAGAGTCGAAATCCGACGTGAACATCTGCTACCTAGGATCCGCTGACAAGCTTCCTCGAGGATCGATCATGACTTCCTTTTGCTACATCGGGAGGAGGAAGCAGAACTGAGAGAGCACACACTGAGAAGGAAGCAGAACTGAGGAGGCAGGCGGAGGCTGACCTTGCCCAATGTCCCACCACTGCGAAAGACTACATGCATCCGACTATTGTCGTGGCTGAATCGGCTATTCTAGTCCCTCCTAATAATTTTGAAAGTCGCACTCCCTTCTTTACTGAAATTAAAAATAATGCTTTTGAAGAGAGATTTAATGAATGCCCTCTCGCTCATATTACTACTTTTGCTGACATGTGTCAGACTCTTGCTAAAGGTGCTACTCTTGAATATTTAAGAATGAAAGCTTTTCGTTGGTCTCTTGCAGGTCCAACATTGATGTGGCTGGAAGGACTACCAGCGCGATCCCTCACAACATGGGCAGAAGTTAGGAATGCGTTTCTCAACAAATTCTTTCCTCCAGCCAAGACAACACTCCTCAGACAAAAGATTACAACTTTCAAACAAAAGCATGGGGTTTCTCAACAAATTCTTTCCACTAGCACGAGCATGGGATCGACCACCCTCAGGTCGATATTGACCCTTCGGCTCCAGTCAACTCGATTCCGACCACGCAGTCGATATAGACCAAACATAGGTCGATATCGACCAACATGTGGACGATATCGAGCAACCTCCAGTCGATATCGAATCCCCTCCAGTCAACGTCGACCAGTCTACATCACCTCCGAAGGCTGATTCCGCTCCAAAACCAAAGAAGACGCTTCCTTTCCTCTCCAAGGCGTTGAAAGATCCCACTGCAGGTAAGGTTAAACGCTTTGTTAAGATGCTTCAGGAACTGAACGTTTCAATTCCTTTTACAGAAGCTCTTCAAGAGATGACTGCATATGTCAAGTTTCTCAAGGAGATCCTTAGCAATAAGCGATCAATCACAGAAATCGTCAGCGACTGCAAAAGGATGAATTTCCGTGAGAAGAGACCTGACCCTGGTAAGTTTTCTGTTACGGTGGGATTTGGACAATACAAATATGAGGCACTGTGTGATTTAGGAGCAAGCGTGAGCATCATGCCTTTATCAATCTGGTCAAAAGTGAAGATAGGAGCAATTGAGCATGTGGATGTCAAGCTATACATGACAAACAATACAGTGGTCATCCCTATAGGTATGGTTGATAATGTCCCTGTCCAGGTTGGTAAGTTCTATATTCCCGCTGATTTCCTTGTCATAGACTGTGCGGAAGATCCTACTTGCCCTATTATTCTTGGTAGACCTTTTCTAGCCACTACAGATGCGAATATCAGCGTCAAGAAGCGATTGCTCACCTTCACGATAGGTAATGAGATATTAGATTTCTCTTTTGGCCCTACAAAAGAGGAAATTCCATGGCTGGAGGTGAAGAGCATAGGCAACCACGAGGACGCAATAAGGGAGGAAAGAACAACAACACTCCTCGATATCGACAAGGTTAACTCGATATCGACTAAGCCACTCGATATCGACCACTTCCACTCTATATTGACCTTCCTTGTTGAGTTCCGAACCTGCCAAAAGGCTAAGTATGGGCTCTCTGTACTCGACGTCGACCACTTCCACTCGACATCGACCAACCCACAACCCAAAGATTGCTGTTTTGAGCACGAAAAGGTAAGATCATGTACAATCTCTACTTCTCCTCCGTTCATTACTAAATTTAATAAGAATATTAGAGGAGAAAAGGCCGCGTGGCTAGCTAACCTGCGCAGGATTAGGACTAGAAAGAAGAAGAAGGAAGGCAAGGGATTCTATGAGGACAACAACCTATCAGCGGAGCTTGCATACTGCAATCAGGATCTAGATGATCCAGGAGAAGGCCAAGCACAAGAGGGCCTCATGCTGAAGGTTCATAAGCACAAACGGAGAAGTCGGCCTAGCGACTTTAAAATCTAGAGCATGTTCATAAGACTTTTAAATTTTAGGACTTTAAAACTTTTTGTTTTTGTTTTGATTTCGATTTTAAATACTTCATGTGGAAAGTTTTGTCTTCGTGGGAAAACTAACAATTTTCAAGTCGAAAGCACGGGGATCGAATGGAACTTTCGGAGCAACCTGGTCGATATCGACTTGTCAACTCGATATCGACCTCTGAGGCAATTTCGACCACAGTTGCAGAGAAGACGAGCATGATTGATTTCGACCAAATGTACTCGATATCGGGTATGTTGGTCGATATCGACCAAAGCCCCCAATTTTGACCAGTTGATCACACTTGGAATCTGACGAATTGCAACCGATATCGAGCTCTACCTGGTCGATATCGACTTCTGGCAATCTACTGCAACCCAATTTCGACCCTACAACACGTTATTCGGTGAGTTCATTCCTTTACCCTTGTTTTATTTTATTTATACATTGGGGACACTGTATATTCTAAGTATAGTGTGGGGGAAAAGCTCATTATCATTATTGTTTTATTCTTGATTTTGCTACTACATGGTAAATTTTGGGTGAATTTTTAATTTTTGTGCTTAACCCAAAGTTTGTTTTATGAGACATCTCCCAAAGCTTGTAAATTGTTTAAAGAAATAGTGTCATGGAAGCTTTAATAGAACTCGACGATGGAAAATTAGATTCATTAGAGATATAGCATGAAATTGCCTAGTAAAGGGAAGTCACAATGAAGTCCATTATTTTCTTGAAAACCATGAAAGGAGGTAAAATTTGATATCGCTTTTGACATATTGCATGCATGGTTGTTAAAATCTAGATCCGGATCGTGGGATCTTACAATTCTACAATCCAAAGTGGCCCAATCGATCTGGATCGCACATAAAGAGTCGTATGCAGCATGATCGCAGCAGAATCGTACAAAATGGTAGCAAGATCGTACAGGATCGTAGGATCGTAGCAGGATCGGGAATAGAATCTAGATCCTACAGCATGAACTAATATGTTGATTTTTTAAATAGTTTTTTGGTAATTTGATTTTTTTTAGGTAATTTGAATTAATATGTTGATTGATATAGTTATATTGATTTTTTAAATTAATGTATTGATTCACTCTCTATTTAGGGATATAAAAAATCTTGAATTATGACTTACTGCTCGAATTTTTTGGGTTGTTATATACACATGTGTGGATTTTTCATATATGGATAGACAAATAAAGTGGTTATAGATATTGAGCATTGATTTAACTTTACATATAAGTGATATGCAATATTTTTGTAATTAGTTTATCAAAAAATTTAAACATGCAATAGGATCTTACGATCCTACGATCCGATTCTATTGCACCCCCACCGATCCGATCTAGAATCTCGATCCTATCAACATTGATTGAATGATAAGAGGATGGAGGACTTTATATTTCCATATAACGCTCATATGTTTGTATTCCCTAGCCATACATATGCTTATGCATCACAAAAGCCATATTATGCCTTATTTCATATTTTGCTCCACATGATCTAAATATTGCCCATTCTTTACCTTATTTCTTATCCGGGGATTATGTTGAGAATGATGTCACATTATGGAGATTACTATATGGTTATTGTGTTGTTATTATCATTATTGGAGTTCAGAAGGAAAGTTTCAAAGTTATGGAAAATTTAATGAGGGAAAGAAAATCCGGCCACCTCAGGAGATAAAGGTAGATCGACCCTGCCTGCGTTGAGATAATAGTTTCGTAGGATGGGACACCAATGTGAGGAGACCAAAGCACTAAGTATCCGGGGCCATTCATGACACCCATGTTTGCGACTCGCAAGAAGGCAGTGCTAAGGTTAGAGAGGTAAAAGTATAAAAGTGAAAAAAAAAAAGCAAAGAGTGATTGAGTGATTGGAAATTATTAAAAGGAGAATATGCATCAAAGCAAAGTTTGAAGAAATTCTCCCCGGATTTAGCACCACATTGCTCAAATATAGCCCACCACTTTACCTTTTACCTTTTTCTTCGTCATGAGCTTGCATAAAGTCCTCTTGATTATTAATGCTATGTCACATGAATTGTTTTTGCATAACCCTCCTTTTATGAGTAGATGTTGCTTTTATTGCACATGTATGGATTTGTGGCATTAGTACCTTTTCGATGATGGTAATTGATTGCAGGGTTATATGAGAATGAACCTATGATGTTGAGAGTTTGATTTCTTCCCCTGAATGACCATCCAAGTTATTGCTCGGGGACAAGCAAGCTTAAGTATAGGGTGATTTGATGTCCATGATTAATGCCATATTTTTATATCTATTTCAGCTCCTTATTTTAGCATTTTATATATTATGGGTTAGAATAGTATAGAATCTATGTAGTTTATGCTTATTTGCCAAGTTATGGAGTCTACACTAGTTTCTGTTTAATTTCGCAGAAATCGGATGCACTTTGGAGCTTAAAGAAAACTCATGAAGAAGCTAAGGATGGTGCAACTAGAATAAAGCCCACTTTTCGCCATTCATCATTCTAAATCATGTTCTGATGTCTTCATGAGAGTTTTAGCCCTCGAATAAATATTTCCAACGCATATCCATATGCGTCAATCGGATGAGCGAGGACTCCGGAAAGTGCGTTTCAAGACGGAGCAGAATGCTGAGAACTGAAGAGTGGTCGATATCAACCAGACTTCGTCGATATCGACCTAATTTCAGCCGAAATTTCCGGATCGACTCTACATTGCAAGAGGACACAAAGACAGGTTGATTTTGACCTATATTGGTCGATATAGACCACAATCAAGTCAAAATTCCTGCCAGAGCCAAAATCGAGTACACAGAAGCTGAAGCCGAGCAGAGCACTCGATATCGACCTACTTTGGTCGATATCGACCAACTTCTAGCATCGGAAACAGGTCGATTCCGAGTCCTATCCTGATTCCGAGTGAGAAGATATTCCAAGAGAATATTACTTGCACATGAAGACTTTAGATATTTTATCTTTCTATCTTTTTATCTATCCTAAGGTTGGAACATTTAATTACCCTATATAGGATTTATCTTGTTTTACCAATTTAGATTTATTTATTTCCAATTAGAATTATATACTTAGATAGAAGATAGAGTATGTTGTAAGAGAGAATCGAGAATGCAAACAGTAAGTTAATAAAGTAAAGCAAATCGATCGAATCCCAGCAAATAATGTTCAAGACTCCCTCCAATGTAGTAAGAGAAAGTCAGGTTCGAATCCACGAGGAAGCTGGTCAGCGGATCCTAGGCAGCGATGGAACCTCACAGACAGAAGTCGATCACAGGTTGTCGATCTCGACTAGGGTTAGTCGACAGAAGATCGGACAAGTCGAGCAGCGCAGCAGCAGTCGCAGGTGGTTGTCGATATCGAGTACAGCTTACTCGATATCGAGTAAACTCGTCGATGTTGAGTTGGGTCTTGTCGAGCACCTGCACAGGAGAAGCTACGGCGATTCTGGGATCGAGGATCAGTAGTCGATATCGACTAGACTTAGTCGATATCGAGGAGGGCAGAAAAGTAAAAACAAGCAATTTCGGTTTTTGTAACTTTATGAATTAAAGAGAACTTCCAAGATAAGGGTTTGCGACAACGATTACCATGCGAGCGGAAAAAAATCATAAAAGGCGGTGACTTTATCGATAAAGGAAAAGGCTTTCACCTAATCCGACAAGTAGGAATATAAATCTCGTGATAAATAATCCTAATTGCATCTATTTCTTTTCATAATTAGCATTTATAATCTTTCGAATAGAAATCCTAATTACTACCCAAGTTTCACAACATGAGTTCTTCAATTTCTCAATCAAAGATGAAGCACATAGGGAATAGATTAAGATAACGATAAAATACCTCCTTTTGCAATCGCTAATCCACCGACATGGCTCTCGTTGGGCTCACCCCAACCCCAGAAGTAGGTGGACTGCTCGCGCTTCATCGCAATCGCAGACATTGATGTATGAAAAGAAACTTGCAATAAACTAATATTGAAAGTCTTTACAATCCCGGCAATCCAACTTTCGTTGAATGCCAAAACCCTAAAACCTTCGAACTCCTAAACGTCTCTGTGTAACTGTGTCTCTGAAATTAAATGATTGAAAACTCAGCCCCTAAGGCTTTATTTATAGGCTTCTAAACCTTGCTATTCAAGGATAGAAACATCTATCTATATCTAAATCTATATCTAAAAGCTTTAAAGATAAATAAATGCAATAACATAATTAAATCTAAAAAGGAAATTATATCTAAAAGTCTTCAAGTGGATAAATCTTCTCTTCCATGATGGATCTTGATAGAATCGGATAGACTCGGCAATCTTCGGCCTCAAGGAATCCCAATCCGAGTAGGATAGCTCAAACCTCGTTACGCGGCTTCTGGAAGATTTCCTCGATCTCGAGTAAAAATGACGTTGACTTCAGCTTGGCTCGGCATGTCGACTAGCTCTTCCTCGGACTGGCTCGGAAGTGTGGTGCTGGGTCCTCGATATCGAGTAAATAACTCGATATCGAGTAGACTATGTTCGTCGACTAGACTGGCTTGGTGTATCGGGTAGCTTCTTCTCGATGCTGCTTCGATAGGTGACTTGGTCTTTGTCGATATCGAGGAGTTTCCTCGATATCGAGGAGGGTGATGCTCAATGTCCGGCATGTCTGGTCAGGTCGGGTAACTCTCCTCGGCATCCTCGATCAGGCTCTCCTCGACCCCGGGCATGTTCTTCACTGCTTGTCGATCTTGAGAAACTTACTTGATCTCTGATGTCCGCATTTTTAGTCTTATTTTACATCATGTTTTCATTCCATTTGAGTCATTTTATTAGCTTTTGTGTTGGGAAAGTGTGTCATTTGTGTTAGTTTTCGTATTATTCAAGATATGGAGTCTACACAAGCTTTGGTGGTGTTTTTATAGGTTTTGGAGCTGATTTGGAAGAGTTTCGACGCAATTTAGAGCTTAATGAAAAATCATGAAGGCAATGGAAAAGCCAAGCAAAAGCAAAAAGTGGTGTAGCTGGAGAAAAGCCTTATTTTCGCCATCCATCACTTTGATTCAAGTTCTGGAGCCTTCATGAGATTTTTAGTCCTTCAAAAGAGCTTTCCAACGCATATTCATATGCGTCAATCGGATTAACGAGGACTCAGGAAAGTGCGATTGAAGACAGAATCGAAAAGCTGGAGAAAAACAGAAGCTACTGCATTCGAACAGCTACCTCGGTGCCGACACCTCAGACCTCGGCGCCGATATCCTGCGCACCAGGAGAAATTTTCTGCGGGCTGATTTACTCACTTAATGGGCTTTTTAATTAGGGTTTTCTTCTAAATCTCTTTTAGGATCTTTTAGTTAGATAGACTTGGGATATTTTATCCTTCCTTAGTTAGATTTTATTATTTTCTAAAATTAAATCTCTTTCTTTGGAGATTAAGTTAAAAATTTCTATCTTTAAATAAAGCCAATTAGAGGCTGATTAAGAGGGGAGAAGATACGTTGTACGCTCAGCGCAAGGGCTGCGCGCAGCAGCTGTAGGAGATGTTTTTAGGGTTTTGTTTGGCGTTTGGGCGAAAGCTTGGGCGTGTTTGTTGCGATTGAGACGCTGATTTCCAGGTTTTATTTAGGTTAATTTCAGTTTATGTTTTCTTCTCTAAAATTCAGGTTTTCCATTACTATGTTTGAGTAGTTTTTTGCTCTTCTAGGGTTGGGGTGATCCCAACAATAAGATGTGTGTGAATCAATGAATCTACGATTGTGTGATGTTTTTATTGTCTTCTACCTATGTGTTTAACCTTTGATGAAAGTCTAAAGGAATTCATGGTTGCAATTGAACTTGAAAGAGGAAATTGTTAACTTGATAGTAATTAGGGTTTTCTAATAAAAATTAAAGGATCCTAATTAAGAGAAGGTAGAAACAAGTAGATCTTTTATGCGAAAGTGAATTGATTTCCTTGTTGATTAAAGAAAGTCGACTCTTTTGATGATAAAAGCATGATCTTTTATATGATTCATTGATTTGCACATGTATTTATTGTTGTGGTGATCCTTTGCCTTAGAAGTTTTTCCCTTTTATTAATTAAAATTCAGATTTTATGCTCTTATCACCAACCATCTCTCTTCCATCTCTTTTGTTAGTTTCAACCCGAGAAAGCAACTAAATAAGAAGCGCTGACTCTCTCCTGTGGACGATCCTGACCCCCTATACTATAGCGGGGTCTTGACTATAAATTTATTTGGTCGAGAAACCCTCTCATCAAATTGGCGCCGTTGCCGGGGAGAGATCAATCGCGCCTTGTTTAGTTGTTTTTAGGATTTGGGAATAGCCCATCCCTTTTCTTTTGTATATATTATTTTCTTTTATTTTCTCTTTTTATTTTAATTAGTTTTTATTCTTCTCTTATTTTATTTTAGTAGTCTTTATTTTCTTGAACATCACACCTCCCATCTACTCGCCTCATCGGTGCCGACTTGGTGCCGAGCATTTGTTATTTGATTTGTGCGCCTGTTTGAGTTTTCAGGATTTGATACAATATGGAGGATGAACGAGATTATTATGAGTATCTAGAATCAAGGGCCGAAAGGGCTAGAGCGGATCAAAGACGAAAAGCAAGGATGAAGGAGTATGCTAAATTTTTTGCCGAGGTTGATGAGGATGATGAAGATTATTTTGACTTTGATAGTTGGAAAGCAAAACAGTCATCCAATGATTCAACTAAAGCCCAAGAGTCATATGGGCCCTATCAACCAAAGAAGATGTACTATGCTCAACACGACTATAGGGAACCATATGAGCCCTATCATCCATGGAGTGTCTCACAACGAAAGCTCGCTCGGGAGGAAGAACTATCAAGGGAGAGAGACAAGCTAAGGAAACAAATACGGATGCTTGAGATAGAACGAGAAAATGCCAAGCTAAGGGAAGAGATACGCTTTCTCGAGGCGAACCCCCCTTGTCATCTATGTGGAACAAGGTCTCATCTTGGCCTTCCTTGCCCTAGCTTTTATCAAGAACCATATCCTTCCTATGAGCACTGGACATCTATGTGGAAAAAAGCTGCAGAAGCCTCGGCGCCGACACCCTCAACCTCGGCGTCGACCCCTCTAGCGGACAAATTGTTCCTGCAGAATGCTGAAAATGCTACAGGTGTCTCGGCGTCGACACCCCCTACCTCGGCGTCGACACCCCTGGACAAAGAAAAGTTTCTGCAGAAACTTGAGAAGGCTACAGATGCCTCGGCGCCAACACCCTGCACCTCGGCGCCGATACCCCCTCCTGAAGAGCGAATTGAAGAGCAACTTGTTGAGGTGGACGAGCCTATTTTCAGGGCCATTTCTACTCCGATCTCGACGCCGCCACTACCCTTGTTTCCAGAGAAGCCATGTGAGAAACCCCGAGAAGAAGAAAAAGAGATAGAAGTTGTTCTTCGATGCACTACACCACTACCTTTGCCATTCACGGCGAAGGCAATTCCCGACGATCTCGAACAACCGTCTTTCGCATTCAAGTATGGGGTCCTCGCAAAGTGGCACGTTGAAGATGAGGCACTAGAAGAAGAAGAAGTGGATGAATCTCTTCCCCCTCCACCATTGTACACCAATCTCAACAATGAAGCACATCTATTTGTGTACGATGGTGGGGCAACAAATCAAAGCCATACCATGAAAAGGAAGAGAGGCGCAAATGAGGAATACTCGTTTGCTAAGTGCTTTCCAAGACGATTGCTAGCTAGAGCCAAGAGAGATGAATGGGTGGAATGTTGGAGCGTCCACTCGGGAAGGTTCAAGCTCATCCATAAGGAAAGGAAGAGATGCATAAAAAGGTACAAGGAGCAAGAGCCATATCACTTGACAATCTATCCCGATGTTCCACCACCACCTCCACCAGCTGAACCACCGGATCCACCACCTCCTCCTGATCCGAATTGAAGAGAAAAAGGGAAGTAGGTCAAGCTAGAGACTTTAAATATAGCGCTTACGGGAGGCAACCCGCTTTCTTGCTTTCTTTTCTTGCTTTTTGCTTTTGATTTTTAGTTAGGAGTTAGATAGCCCAAGACTTACTGTTTTTGCCTAGTGAACAGGTCCTACAGATCAGCCATGGTGCATAGGAAAGAGAGGCTACATGCCATGAAGGAAGTCGATGTGCTGAGAAGTATCGGCGTCGATGCAGTCCCTGTTGGCGTCGACTCCTGTGCAGATTTTTGAACTTCTCCAAATTGCTCCATTTTTGCATCATTTTCCATGTGAGTTTCTTTTTCCCTTTCCCTTGTTTTATCTTATTCAGTGAGGACACTGAAACTCTAAGTATGGGGTGGGGGAGATTCGAAATTTGCATGACCTAGCTTTGCATATTTGTGTCTTTTGTCTTCTATTTAGATTCTATAAAAAACTGAAAAATCCAAAAAAATAGAAAATGTCAAAAAAACACAAAAATATATGTTCATTTGCTTAGTTGTTCGTTATTTTGCATAGTTTTTTTTAGGATGGATAACACCTAACTTAGATGTCCAATGACGAAATCTAATAATTGAGCTTGATCATGTAATATCCTAAGGCACACAAAATGTTTTTATGTGAAATTTGACTTGCAAATGAAATTGAGCATATATGACTTTGGGATTTAAGTTATTGGAATCCAACATGTCCTAGTGAGTTATTTGTCCTATAGGGAATTGATCTTTATATTTTTCCCTTCTTTTTGATGTGTGTATTACTCTCCTTATGCATTACCTCTTGATATTGCGGTGTATATCTAAGTCTTGAAACCAATATGAGATAGCTAGTCATTGCATAATTTGATCAAATGATAGAGGCACTCTTTATTAGCCACTTTTTATCCTCTTTTACATACCCTATACATGTTTCCTTTGCTCGTAACCACTTTGAGCCTTATAGCCTATTTTTGTAGCTCCACAAAATTTGTCTTAGCCAATGTTTAGCCTTACCTCCGTATCCGGGAATTAAGACTTAGTGTTTGTAAAGATGGATGCTTGAGGAGTTTTAGACATATGATTTGGTTAAAATGTGGGGTACATGTTTGGTTGGTATTTCATTTTCTCGCCACTTTTGTTGTGAAAGGTATTTTTGGCTCCCAAAATAAATAAATGCACATGAGTTCCGAAAAAAACAGGAAAAAAAAAGAAAAAAAGAAGCAAAAAAAAATAGTAGAATAAATGCAAAGTACTTGTGCATGAGCCAAATCTATCCTTATTTATTTTATGCGAGACATATTGGATATTTTGGGGTTTTTAAATAGTTGTGCTAAATTAGATGAGTTTGGAAGTGTTTATATATGATGGAGTTGTTTTGTTAAGTCGAGTTGGAAATTTAGGAGTCTTTGGTTCCCGGATTTCTAGCACCACATAGCCTAAATGATTCCTACCTTTATGTTCTTACCAAGCCAAGTTACAACCCGGCCGAATGAGTCCTTCTTTGAAGGCCATTGAGCCAAAGTCCTCTTGATGGTTAATGCATGTTTTGACATCTCGGTGAATTGATTGGTGATATTAATTGCAATTTCTATGTAGCTTAATGTCATAAAGGATTGAGTTGAGAGATGTACTTCAAGCCTAAACACATTTGAAAGGGAGTGAAAACACATTATTTCCCTTGAGTGGTTGGATTCTAGTTGCTTTGCCTAAGGTTACCTAAATATATGTGATGATGGTTCAATGCTTGTTCTTATTTGCACTTGTGCTAAATGGATGTTGCTTTTTGACCAAGGCGAAAACTTGAAGGCATGTTAAGGGTTTTGATCATAGTTTGGTTATTGCTTGAGGACAAGCAAGTCTAAGTATGAGGTGTTTTGATGTCCGCATTTTTAGTCTTATTTTACATCATGTTTTCATTCCATTTGAGTCATTTTATTAGCTTTTGTGTTGGGAAAGTGTGTCATTTGTGTTAGTTTTCGTATTATTCAAGATATGGAGTCTACACAAGCTTTGGTGGTGTTTTTATAGGTTTTGGAGCTGATTTGGAAGAGTTTCGACGCAATTTAGAGCTTAATGAAAAATCATGAAGGCAATGGAGAAGCCAAGCAAAAGCAAAAAGTGGTGTAGCTGGAGAAAAGCCTTATTTTCGCCATCCATCACTTTGATTCAAGTTCTGGAGCCTTCATGAGATTTGTAGTCCTTGAAAAGAGCTTTCCAACGCATATTCATATGCGTCAATCGGATTAACGAGGACTCAGGAAAGTGCGATTGAAGACAGAGTCGAAAAGCTGGAGAAAAACAGAAGCTACTGCATTCGAACAGCTACCTCGGTGCCGACACCTCAGACCTCGGCGCCGATATCCTGCGCACCAGGAGAAATTTTCTGCGGGCTGATTTACTCACTTAATGGGCTTTTTAATTAGGGTTTTCTTCTAAATCTCTTTTAGGATCTTTTAGTTAGATAGACTTGGGATATTTTATCATTCCTTAGTTAGATTTTATTATTTTCTAAAATTAAATCTCTTTCTTTGGAGATTAAGTTAAAAATTTCTATCTTTAAATAAAGCCAATTAGGGGCTGATTAAGAGGGGAGAAGATACGTTGTACGCTCAGCGCAAGGGCTGCGCGCAGCAGCTGTAGGAGATGTTTTTAGGGTTTTGTTTGGCGTTTGGGCGAAAGCTTGGGCGTGTTTGTTGCGATTGAGACGCTGATTTCCAGGTTTTATTTAGGTTAATTTCAGTTTATGTTTTCTTCTCTAAAATTCAGGTTTTCCATTACTATGTTTGAGTAGTTTTTTGCTCTTCTAGGGTTGGGGTGATCCCAACAATAAGATGTGTGTGAATCAATGAATCTACGATTGTGTGATGTTTTTATTGTCTTCTACCTATGTGTTTAACCTTTGATGAAAGTCTAAAGGAATTCATGGTTGCAATTGAACTTGAAAGAGGAAATTGTTAACTTGATAGTAATTAGGGTTTTCTAATAAAAATTAAAGGATCCTAGTTAAGAGAAGGTAGAAACAAGTAGATCTTTTATGCGAAAGTGAATTGATTTCCTTGTTGATTAAAGAAAGTCGACTCTTTTGATGATAAAAGCATGATCTTTTATATGATTCATTGATTTGCACATGTATTTATTGTTGTGGTGATCCTTTGCCTTAGAAGTTTTTCCCTTTTATTAATTAAAATTCAGATTTTATGCTCTTATCACCACCCATCTCTCTTCCATCTCTTTTGTTAGTTTCAACCCGAGAAAGCAACTAAATAAGAAGCGCTGACTCTCTCCTGTGGACGATCCTGACCCCCTATACTATAGCGGGGTCTTGACTATAAATTTATTTGGTCGAGAAACCCTCTCATCAATCTCGAGTAAAGCCTCGAAAGTCGGGTTGGCTCGTCTTCAGCTTCTCGACATGGTGCTCCTCGATCATGCTATGCCCGGACATCCTTAGTCGATATCGACAAAAACTAGTCGATATCGAGCAGCTTTCAGCTTCTGTCTTCGCTTCTTGGTTTTCTCTCGAAATGTCCCCATATTCTGCAATATTAAACAGAAACTTATGTAGATCTCCATTTCTGGCAAATAAGCATATTCTACATCGATTCGACATATTTCCATCCCGAAATATGCAAAGTGTGTAGAATATGGAACTAAAATATGCATAAAAACATGGCTACTTTAAAGACATCAAATCACCCCATACTTACACTTTCTTGTCCTCAAGCAATAACCAAACAATAACCAAGACCTACAACACATCCTTCAAGTCTTCGCCTTTTGTCAAAAGCAACATCTCAAGTAGTAGCAATGTAAGACAAGTGAATTTAACGTCATCACACATATATGAGCGATCCATAGGCAATATAAATCCAACCTCACAAGGATAATGTGTTTACACTCAGCTCTCAAATGTGTTTAGGCTATGTAGATCAACTCTCAACTAAATTCCATATACATTCTCATAAATATTGCAATTTAAATCTAAATCCACTTCGCAACCAATTATGAAAATGTAACAAGAATTATCAGGATGACTTCGCTCAATAGAAGTCTTCAAAGAAGATTCCATTCGGCGGGGTTGTAATGGGGCTTGGTAAGAAAATAAAAGGTATGGAATTATTTGGACATGTGGTGCTTAATAAAATTCGGGAATCAAGACTCCTAAATCTTCAACACAACTCAACCAAACCATAACTCTCAATAATATGCATCAACCAAACTCTCCAACTTATCTCAATGAAGTATGTAACCTTTCAAACTTCCTTAACCTCTCCAAAGTATGCATCTTGCGAAAATGAAAGAATTAAGGTAAATTTGGCTCATGCACTTTATTCACAAACATATGTACAAACTTTTCTTTCTCTTTTTTTTTTCTTCAATTTTTTTTAAACGAAAATCAAACTAGTACATTTATAGGGTGAGCCAAAAATCCTTTTACATAATATACATAGAAAGATAAAAATATAGAACAAACCCATATCTCAATAAGTTCAAACATCCTCCTCACTTGAAATGAAACATAAGCTCATTCTTTCCATAAATCATCATTCCAACCAACTCTAAGTCTTCATTCCCAAATGGGGGTCAGGCTCAATTTGGCTAAGGATAATTTTGTGGAGTTTATAATAAAAGTCTCAGGCTAATGTTCTGGCTTCAAGCAAGGATAATGCAGGGTAGGTAAAGAGAGGATAAAATTGGCTTAAAAGGCGCCTCCATCATTTAATTCTCATTCACATAAACATATAAATGCATTGGCTTTGAATAACTATCACAACATTTAGAGATGCATAGGAAGAGTAAATACACTAAAGAAAGCAGAGGGATTTTTAATGTTCTCCCTATAAGGCCAAAATTCTCACTAGGACAATTTTTGTTGAATTTTAACCTTTAGCTTGGGATCATATGTGCTCAATTTTATCACAAGTTCACAATCCTCATAAAAACAATTTCGGGAACTTAGGCTAAACCTTCCAAACATGCCATAGGATTTACATGATCAAGTCTGTCATTATTTATCATCATAGGACATCTAAGTTAGGGTATTTAAAACTAAGGCAATGCAAAAATTTAAACATGCATTTTTTTCTTTTTTCTTTTTTTGACATTTTTTATATATTTTTTATTTTTTTATTTATGTAACTAAAAAAACAAGACTAAGACAAGGTATGACAAAAGACTAAAATGCATAAAAATTTAAACATGAATGCATAACATAAAAAATAAAATTTCACCATGTAAAACCAAAAGCAAGACTAAAACATGTAATAATGACAATGAGCCCTTCCCCCACCCCATACTTAAAATATACAGTGTCCCCACTGTATAAAATCAAATAAAAACAAGAGTAAAGGAAGGAACTCACCGAATAACGCATCGAGGAGGGCAAAATATGGCAGGTCGAGTAAATTCTTTGTCGATATCGAGTACAGTACTCGATATCGAGGAGGCTCTCTGCGTCAAGTTGCTTCTGAAGTCGAGGAGACTCTACTGGCTTAGTCGATATCGAGTTGGCCTACTCGATATCGAGGAGTTTCTGGGCTGCTCCTCTTTGTCGTTGTCAACTTGGCCTTTGTCGATTCTGACTGTTTTTCAGGGACTTCTTCTTTCCACCCTTCGCGATCATTATATGCTTGCCGACCTAAAAGTGTTAGATTTTACACAAAAACAAGACTTTCCACATGAAGTATTCTAAACTAAACAAAACCAAAAACCAAAAACCAAAAAGTTCCAAAGTCCCAAAATTCAGAAAGTTTTATATACATGCTCTAGATTTTAGAGTCGCTAGGCCGACTTCTCTGTTTGTGCTCAAGGATCTTTAATGTGGGGCCCGCTTATGCTTGGCCCTTCTCCTGGATCATCTAGGTCCTGATTGTAGTATGCAAGCTCAGCTGACAGGTGGTTGCTTGCATAATCCTCCTTGTCTCCCTTCTTCTTCTTTCCGGCTCTCAGTTTCCGCAGATTTTCTCGCCACGCGGGGCCTTTCCTCCCCTTGAATTGTTTATAAATTTCTTAATGGACTGAGGAGGAGTAGGATTCATACATGAACTTACCTTTTCGGGCCCAAAACAGAAATCTTCAGGCTTGAGGTTAGTCGATATCGGGCAGGACTGATCGATATCGAGTACAGGGACCCCATACTTAGGCTCCTGGCAAGTCTGGTGTTCAGCAGAGGAAGAAGTCGATGTCGACAAACTGTGGTCGAGATCGAGTAACATCTTACTCGAGATCGAGGAGTCCTTGTCGATCTCGAGTTGGCTTCTGGCGCCTTCCTCCGTTGTTTGCTTGGTCCCGTGGTTGCTGATGCTTTTCACCTCCAGCCATGAAATTTCCTCCTTTGCAGGGCCAAAGGAGAAATCTAAGACCTCATCTCCTATGGTGAAGGTGAGCGATCGATTTTTGACACTAATCTTGGCATCTGCAGTAGCTAAGAATGGTCTACCAAGAATAATAGGGCTAGTAGGATCTTCAGCACAGTCTATAATAAGGAAATCTGTTGGAACAAAAAATTTACCAACCTGGACGGGGACATTCTCTACTATACCTGTAGGGATGACCACTGTATTGTTTGCCATGTATAGCTTGGCATCCACATGCTCTATGCATCCTATCTTTACCTTCCGCCAGATTGATAAGGGCATGATGCTCACACTTGCTCCTAAATCACACAGGGACTCATATTTATATTGTCCAAAACCCACAGTAACAGAAAACTTACCAGGGTCAGGTCTCTTTTCAGGGAAGTGGAGTACTTTGCATTTGCCGGCGATCTCTGAGATAGATCGCTTCTTGCTCAGGATTTCCTTCAGAAATTTGACATATCCAGGCATCTCTTGTAGGGCTTCTATAAAAGGAATAGAGACATTTAGTTCTTGCAGCATATTAACAAAACGGTTAAACCTACCTGCAGTGGGATCTTTCAGCGCTTTGGAAGGGAAAGGCAATGTCTTTTTCTGCTTCGGAGCCAGATCAGACGTCGGAGGTGTTGCAGAGTCGTCGACATCGGCCAGATCTTTGTCGATATCGATTTGAGCTTCCTCGATATCGAGTAGGCTTGTCGATCTCGAGTTGGCTGGCTGGGCAGTGGAGTCCGAGGCTGGCTTCTCCTCTGTGTCGACCAGATTCTTGTCGATATCGAGTACGGGCTTCTCGATATCGAGTTGTTGTTGCTCGTTATCGACTTGCTGCTCTGATTTGTCTTGGTGCTTTCCGACCTCTGGCTCGTGTAGTTGGTGCCCACTTCTGAGTTTGATAGCTGCGACGTGTCCGGTCTTCCCCTTAGGATTAGGTTTTGTTTGCCCAGGGAGCTGTCCGGATGGTCGTGGGATCTGTACAGCGATTTGACCCATCTGGGTCTCTATTCCCCTCTTCTAGATGTCCAGTTCTCCAAATTTTGTAGTGATAGTCTGGAACTGGTTGTTGATGGTGCCTTGATTCCGACGCATTTCCTCGAGGATGAGCTGTAAGTCATCCTTCTTTTGATTCCTTTTCTGGATGTCCTGGGGCTCTATATGGAGAGGGATTCCTAGGAGGACCTTGGTTCCACTGTGGTTGATAGAACCTTTGATCTCCCATCTAGCGATTGGGTCCCCCACTGTAGGCTACCTCTTCATGTGTCTCTGCCATCCTTACTTGCTCAGTGTGTGGGCACTCAGTAGTGGTGTGCCGCTGTGATCCGCATTCAATGCAAGGCTGGTTGACAGAGAGATACTTGACTTGCTTGAGGAGCTTGCGATTCTGGTCTCTGTAGAACTGCTCCCTGACATCTAGGTCAATCTCCTTGGCAGGCTCATAGAGGGGCATAGATGGTGCTGGCTTGGCATAAGAGTATACTGGTTGATTCTGTCCTTAGTGACTTGATCAAGAGAGTTGAAGAAGATCTCCTGAATGACGTATGGTGGCTGTCCATGAGTAGGGCAAGATCGCAGTAGTTCTTTGTATCGTTCCCATGCTTTTGCTAGCGGCTCCCCAGGCTTCTGTTTGAAAGCTGTAATCTTCTGGCGGAGGAGTGCTGTCTTGGCAGGAGGGAAGAATTTGTTGAGAAACTCTTGCTCTACTTGGTCCCATATTGTGCGAGATCTTGGTTTCAGCCCTTCAAGCCACTTCAGTGCCGGTCCAGCGAGAGACAAGCGAAAAGCCTTCATCTTGACATATTCCAGAGTTGTACCTTCAGCAAGAGTACGACACATGACAGAAAAATTGGTAATATGTTCAAGAGGACACTCATTAAATTTGCCATAAAAAGCATTATTATTAAGCTCTATAAGGAATTGAGTGCGGATTTCAAAAGAGTTTTCAGGGATTAGAATCGCCGATTCAGGCACGACGAGAGTCGGGTGCATATAATCCTCTGCCGTGGTTGGGTATTGGGCAAGCTCAGCTTCTGTTTGTTCCATGGCTGCTTTCTCAATGGCGATAGCAATATCTTTAGTGGCTAGTTCCCTCCGAAGCCTCTCAATGAGCTGTTCTTGTGTTTCTGCGGCCGCCATGGCTCTTTTTAGCTTAGCTTGGATGTGTAAGAGGCGTTCCGGATCGTCTAAGCTATCAAACTCAAGTGGTTGACCAGAACGGCGCATACACCTGTAAAGTAACTCAGAGTAGATGTGAGATTTAACTACCTAAGGCGCGAATGATAGCTTCCCCGACAACGGCGCCAATTTGTTGTAAGAGAGAATCGAGAATGCAAACAGTAAGTAAATAAAGTAAAGCAAACCGATCGAATCCCAGCAAATACTGTTCAAGGCTCCCTCCAATGTAGTAAGAGAAAGTCAGGTTCGAATCCACGAGGAAGCTGGTCAGTGTATTCTAGGCAGCGATGGAACCTCACGGACAGAAGTCGATCACAGGTTGTCGATCTCGACTAGGGTTAGTCGACAGAAGATCGGACAAGTCGAGCAGCGCAGCATCAGTCGCAGGTGATTGTCGATATCGAGTACAGCTTACTCGATATCGAGTAAACTCGTCGATGTCGAGTTGGGTCTTGTCGAGCACCTGCACAGGAATAGCTACGGCGATTCTGGGATCGAGGATCAGTAGTCGATATCGAGGAGGGCAGAAAAGTAAAAACAAGCAATTTCGGTTTTTGTAACTTTATGAATTAAAGAGAACTTCCAAGATTAGGGTTTGCGACAACGATTACCATGCGAGCGGAAAAAATCATAAAAGGCGGTGACTTTATCGATAAAGGAAAAGGCTTTCACCAAATCCGAAAAGTAGGAATATAAATCTCGCGATAAATAACCCTAATTGCATCTATTCCTTTTCATAATTAGCATTTATAATCTTTTGAATAGAAATCATAATTACTACCCAAGTTTCACAACATGAGTTCTTCAATTTCTCAATCAAAGATGAAGCACATAGGGAATAGATTAAGATAACGATAAAATACCTCCTTTTGCAATCGCTAATCCACCGACATGGCTCTCGTTGGGCTCACCCCAACCCCAGAAGTAGGTGGACTACTCGTGCCTCATCGCAATCGCAGACATTGATGTATGAAAAGAAACTTGCAATAAACTAATATTCAAAATCTTTACAAGCCCAGCAATCTAACTTTCGTTGAATGCCAAAACCCTAAAACCTTCGAACTCCTAAACGTCTCTATGTAACTGTGTCTCTGAAATTAAATGATTGAAAACTTAGCCCCTAAGGCTTTATTTATAGGCTTCTAAACCTTGCTATTCAAGGATAGAAACATCTATCTATATCTAAATCTATATCTAAAAGCTTTAAAGATAAATAAATGCAATAACATAATTAAATCTAAAAAGGAAATTATATCTAAAAGTCTTCAAGTGGATAAATCTTCTCTTCCATGATGGATCTTGATAGAATCGGATAGACTCGGCAATCTTCGGCCTCAAGGAATCCCAATCTGAGTAGGATAGCTCAAACCTCGTTATGCGGCTTCTGGAAGGTTTCCTCGATCTCGAGTAAAAATGACGTCGACTTCAGCTTGGCTCGGCATGTCGACTAGCTCTTCCTCGGACTGGCTTGGAAGTGTGGTGCTGGGTCCTCGATATCGAGTAAATAACTCGATATCGAGTAGACTGGGTTCGTCGACTAGACTGGCTTGGTGTATCGGGTAGCTTCTTCTCGCTGCTGCTTGGACAGGTGACTTGGTCTTTGTCGGTATCGAGGAGTTTCCTCGATATCGAGGAGGGTGATGCTCAATGTCCGGCATGTCTGGTCAGGTCGGGTAACTCTCCTCGGCATCCTCGATCAGGCTCTCCTCGACCCCGAGCATGTTCTTCACTTCTTGTCGATCTCGAGAAACTTACTCGATCTCGAGTAAAGCCTCGGAAGTCGGGTTGGCTCGTCTTCAGATTCTCGACATGGTGCTCCTCAATCATGCTCTGCCCGAACATCCTTAGTCGATATCGATAAAAACTAGTCGATATCGAGCAGCTTTCAGCTTCTGTCTTCGCTTCTTGGTTTTCTCCCGAAATGGCTCCATATTCTGCAATATTAAACAGAAACTTATGTAGATCTCCATTTCTGGCAAATAAGCATATACTACATAGATTCGACATATTTCCAACCCGAAATATGCAAAGTGTATAGAATATGGAACTAAAATATGCATAAAAACATGGCTACTTTAAAGACATCAGAGTATCCTTACCTTGACTAGGAAGGATTAAGGCCTACAAATAAAGCCCATGGGGCTGGTTTTTATTCATTCCAATTTACACACAAGAGAAGAGTAAGAGAGTTAGGAGAGATAGCTTGGAGTCGGAAGAAGTTGTATTTGGCGAGAGTGGAATTGGCTTCGATCAGTTGTAAGCTTTGTTTTAGTTCATTAAAGCAATTTAGTTTCCTTTTATTATTGATGAGTTTTCCTATGATGAAGAGCGAGTAGTCCACCTACTTCTAGGGTCGGGGTGAGCTCGACGATAGGCATGCATGCTTGAGGTAAAGATTCGACCTTTATTGTGTTTTGATCATCCACTACCTTTTATATGTTTATTACCTATTTAATAGAGATTCAGGCTAACAACTTGGATTATAAACATAAAATTGGTAGATACAATTAGGGTTCCTTCAAAGAGTTGTCTAATTGTTGGAAAAGGCCAAAGCTAGTTCCTTTGATGTGATTACATGATTATTTCTCCTTATCTTGCCTTATGCATGTTTGGTTTTCATTGTTCAAACCCCGCTCTTGGAAGTTTCCTTTCATATAATTGTTTATCTCAAAATCTACGAACTTTGGTTTCTGTTATGTTTTCTGCACTCTACTCGATTTCGACCCACCCAGGTCGATATCGGCTACTGATTTCTCGATCGAGCAAGATCGATGTCTTTTGTGTTTTTGCAGGTACAGGTCCAAATCAAGGAACTGCTCGATATCGAGCTATTTGGTCGATATCGAGTGAAGAGGTCGAAATTTGCCTAACGTCTGCAGAACCCATGAATCGACTAGATTTGGTCGATATCGACTGCCTACTGGTCGATATCGAGTGAATCTCTTGGAGTCGAAATCCGACGTGAACATCTCCTACCTAGGATCCGCTGACACGCTTCCTCGAGGATCGATCCTTACTTCCTTTTGCTACATCGGGAGGAAGTCTTGTAATTATTTGCATGGGCACGTATCTTTTTTGATTTATATTCTTATATTTTGAACTCGATTTCTTCCTACAACACTGGTTGACGTCGAGTACTATCTTATCGACGTCGAGTACTCTGTACTCGACATTGCTTTGCTTTTCTTTGCTTTCTGTTGTTCTATTTTGCAGGTTAACTCGATTATAGTAGTCGACATCGAGTTTTTCTACTCGATGTCGAGGACTTCTTCTGGTCGATACGAGAGGAATTGGAACTGATCAGGCGAGCGTTGACATGCTTCCTCGTGGATACGATCCTGAATACCCTACCATTACAACGGGAGGGTTTCTTGTATTTTATTTGCTTGGACATGGAGTTGGTTTCGTTGTTTATATTTGATATTTATTTTCCGTTGACTAGTTTCCCTCCATAACAACTTTTGGCGCCGTTGCCGGAAAAGCAATCAATCGCGCCCTTTTTAGTTCCTTTTTACTCTTTTTTTATTTTTGTTTTTCAGGTGCATGTGAAGAATCGATCGCACACTTATTGACCCAATTCTCGAACTTGAATGGTTTTTCCACCTTCAACAAAGGCTAAGGAGGAGACTAATGTCGACAACTAATAACGAGAACGAGGTCCAGCTCACACCAGCACCGGAGCTTGAGCAACTCCGCCTACGGATTGAGGAATTCACCACCAGAGAAGCAGAGTACGCCCGACGAGAGGCGTAATATCAACAAAATCAGGAAAGGTGCGAGGATATGATGTATCGCGAAGTGAACGGCCGAAGAGAGCTTGAGGAACAATATTGTTAGGAGGAAAATCAAGTATGAAATAAATATTAAATATGAATTCCAAATCGACTCCCTGAACCACACAAATAAAAATTACAAGAGTTCCTCCCGTTGTAGTGGAAGGGAATCAAGATCGTATCCATGAAGAAGCGTGCCAGCGCTCGCCTTTCAAGCTCTTAAATCATCTCGAAATCGGTCAGAAGGCTGCTCGACATCGAGTAAGGTACTCGATATCGACAAGACCTGTCGACTGGATCTATAAAACAGAACAACAGAGAACGAAAACAACCTATGTCAAGTAGAATAGTCCTCAACATCGAACAGACTCCTTGACGTCGACCAGTGTCGTCGAGATCGAGTAGTTTCGCAGAGTAAAATCGTAGCTTTCTGACATAAAATAAAACAGAAGCAACACGAAAATTGGCAAAATTCAATAATATAAAAGGCTTCCAGAATCGGGGTATCCATGCCACAACGATAACCATATAAGAATCATGTTAAAGGTATAAATGATCATGCCTTTTCATCAAATAACTGTCGTCATTAACAAATAGGAATATAGAGGATTTTTCATAAACCTTAAATGTTACAAACCCTTTTCACATAATTAATCCAAGTTGTATTAATATCACTTTCGCTTGAATAACACAAACAAGGATCACCTTCGAGTGTCGCAAAAGAATCATTCTCATAGGGATAGAAGAAGAAATCGCATTAAAAGTAGTGCCTTTGTTGCATTACCTTACATGGCTACCGTTAGGCTCACCCCGACCCTAGAAGTTGGGTGACTACTCGCTCTTCATCATAAAAACACAAATCAATAATTTCAAGAAACTAAATTGCATTAAACTGAGACAAAGCTTACAACTGATCGAAGCCAAATCCGCTCTCGCAAGACAAAACACCTCTCGGCTCCAAGCTCTCTCTCTCTCTCTCTCTCTCTCTCTCTCTCTCTCTCTCTCTCTACCTCGTTAACTATTCTGTGTAAATTGGAATGGATTGTTGGATGATCCTAAAACTCAGCCCCTAGGGCCTTATTTATAGTATTCAATCCTCGTTATCCAATGAAAGAATATTCTATCTATATCTAAAACTATCTATCTAAAGCTTTATGATAAAACATAGAAACAAAATAAATAAATCCCTAAGGTATGTAAGACTAAAGTGGATAAATATCTTCAACTTGATAGATCTTCAACCTTCTTGATAGATTTTCCACGTGCCTTCACTTGCAAGTAATCCATATATCTCGGATCTCACTCGATTTCGACTCGGAATGACGTTGGAAAGTACTCGACATCGAGTAATGTAGTCGATGTCGAGTAGGTGTCTTCCTCTCCTCGGATTCTGATCGAGCTCGACTAGGATTAGGACATTCGATGAGTACTCGACATCGAGTAAAGTCCTCGACGTCCAGTAGATTTGTACTACTCGAGTGGTTTCTATGCTCAACTTGTCCTCGATCTCGGGTGACGATGCTGAGGTCGACCATGTGTACTCGACATCGACTAGATGTATTCGATATCGACTAGTCCTGTCGAGTGCTCTTTTATCTCTTCTTTGCACGATGTCTCTTGGTTCAGCTGCTACTCAATCTTGGTTCAGCTGCTACTCTTTCATGTCTCTTGGTTCTCCGAACTGCTGTAAAATGTCTCGATTTCTGCAAAATTAAACAGAAACTAGTGTAGACTCCATAATTTGGCAAATAAGCATAAACTACGTAGATTCTGCATAATTCTAACCCAATGATATGAAATGCATGCAGAAAATGATATAAAAGTTAGTATAGAAGCAATTTCGTGCACAAAAGGAGGGTTATGCAAAAACAATTCCATATGTGACAAAGCAACAATAATCAAGAGGACTTTAATTAAGCTCATGGTGATGAAAAGGTAAAAGGTAAAGTGGTGGGCTATTTTTGGGCAATGTGGTGCTAAATCCGGGGAGAACTTTTCAAACTTTGCTTTCTTGCTTTGATGCACTTTCTCCCATCATAATTTCCACATCACTCATCCTCTCATAATTCACTCTTTGCTTTTTTTACTATAATGCTTTTACCTCTCTAACCTCAGCACTACCTTCATGCGAGTCTCAAACATGGGTGTCATGAATGACCCTGGATACTTAGTGCTTCGGACTCCTCACCTTGGTGTCCCATCCTGCAGAACTATTATCTCGACGCAGGCAGGGTCGATCTACCTTTGTCTTCTGAGGTGACCGGATTTTCTTTCACTCATTAAATTTTCCATATCTTTCGAAACTTTCCTGCCAAACTCCAATAATAACAACACAACACCATATAATAATCTCCATAATATACTTCCATTCTCAACATAATCCTCGGATAAGGAAATAAGGTATAAAATGGGCAATATTTAGATCATGTGGAGCAATATTTGAAATAAGGCATAATATGGATTTTTGTGATGCATAAGCATAGGTATGGTTGGGAATAAACTAAGAATGAATGAAAAATAAAGTCATCCGTCCCCTTATCATGCATATGTCAAAAGCAATTTCAAAATATACCTCCTATCATGGTTTTCAAGAAAATAATGCAATTCATTGTGACTTCCCTTTACTAGGTAATTTCATGCTATATCTCTAAAGAATCTAAATTTGCATCGTCGAGTTCAATAAACCTTCCATGACACTAATTCAAAATTTCAAAAAATTTCGATGGGGGTGTTGTTTATGAACTTTGGAAAACAACTTGTAAGCACTTACATTAATAATAGATCCAAAGATAGTCATGTGTGAACAATTCAGAAAATATGCACAAATAATGTTAAATATAGTCAAATATGCATAAAGTAAGCCCTTCTCCCATCCCATACTTAAATATTACAGTGTCCTCACTGCATAAAAACAAGGGTGAAGAAAGAAACTCACTAGACAAATGTGCAGAACGTCGGAATCAAGTGTTGAAGTTGCTGCAGAAGTGGTCGGTCTCGAGGAAAGTAGTCGACATCAACTAGATCTACTCGATTTCGAGTACAGTGAAGCCTCAGGGTGATCCTTCCTTGATCACAAGCTATTTTGCTCGTCATTGGTGGTCCACGTTGAGTAGACTACTCGACGCCGAGTACTTCTGCAGTCGTTTTTGTGCATGCAAGCTTCGTTTGATAGATAATATTCACAAAATCAAAACCCAAAAACTGTGTTTCAAAACCAAAAACCAAAAGTAAACATGTCTAAAAATTCTTAAAGAAAAACTGATTGTTTTGTTACAAGCTCTAGACTTTATAGTCGCTAGGCGGACTTCTTCCGTTTAAGCTCAAGGTGGCATCTGCAGCGCCCATGTATACTGGGCCTCGAATAAGACTCCATTCTTGTCCATCAGCTGTAGTCCTCCGGAATGGATCTTGTGCACTATATGCAATGTCCCATCTTCTTGTTGTTGAACTTGTTGGGGAACCAATGATTCTTGGATTTGGAGACATAGACCTTGTCTCCTATTACCCTTCTGTTCCACATGAGATTTCTGTTCTCGTTGAGCTCATCTTAGGACACATGCGTTATCTTTTAAAAGATGTGCCGCCCCAGCCAAACTCCCGACCTGACAATGTCCTCCGCCCGGATCGACCGCAAAGCGGCCTTAGGTCCAAAAAGAGGGGTGATGCCCCGCCTCCGACTCACGGAGTAAGTAAAATAACGTTAAAAGTAGTGGTATTTCACTTTCGCTGACGCTCCCACTTATCCTACACCTCTCAAGTCATTTCACAAAGACGGACTAGAGTCAAGCTCAACAGGATCTTCTTTCCCCGCTGATTCTGCCAAGCCCATTCCTTTGGTTGTGGTTTCGCTGGATAGTAGACAGGGACAGTGGGAATCTCGTTAATCCATTCATGCGCGTCACTAATTAGATGACGAGGCATTTGGATACCTTAAGAGAGTCATAGTTACTCCCGCTGTTTACCCGCGCTTGGTTGAATTTCTTCACTTTGACATTTAGAGCACTGGGCAGAAATCACATTGCGTTAACATCTGTAGGGACCATTGCAATGCTTTGTTTTAAGCTCGTTCCAGTTCTGAGTCGACTGTTCGACGCCCGAGGAATGCCCCTGCGAAGGAGTCATTCCCAGTCCGTCCCCCGGCCGGCACGCGGCCACCCGCTCTCGCCACGTGAGCAACTCGAGCAGTCCACCGACAGCCGACGGGTTCAGGACTGGGACCCCCATACCCAGCCCTCAGAGCCAATCCTTTTCCCGAGGTTACGGATCCATTTTGCTGACTTCCCTTGCCTACATTGTTCCATGGGCCAGAGGTGAACACCTTTGCTGAATCACAATTCGGGACCTCGGAATCTACTCGACATCGAGTAGTAGTACTCGACGTCAAGTACATATGTGCTTCTGGTGGCTTGCTCTTTCAGGAGGGAGAGATCGAGTATGTGGAAGACTGGTCGACGTCGAGCACAGTACTCGACGTTGAGTACTGGTCGGCTCCTTGTGAGTTGCTCGACGGTTTTGTACTCGATGGAGGTCTCTGATCCCGGTCAACGTCGACTAGAGTACTCGACGTTGAGTACTTCTGGTCGACATGGATCCCATACTTGAACCCTGGCAAAGATTATGAGTTGACGTCGACTTACCTTGGTCGATGTTGAGTAGTTCTCTGGAATCCTCGTTCTCTGGAATCCATATCTCTCTTCTCCAACTCTTCGGGGCTCATATTTCTTACCTTAGGCTCCCCGCAAATGATGTACCCAACTGAGATTGATTTGACCTCTTCCATAGGACTTGTATGCATTTCAGTTTTATTAAAAGAGTACTCAATTACCTCAT
Source organism: Persicaria maculosa (assembly GCA_963922045.1). Classification (NCBI taxonomy): domain Eukaryota; kingdom Viridiplantae; phylum Streptophyta; class Magnoliopsida; order Caryophyllales; family Polygonaceae; genus Persicaria; species Persicaria maculosa. The sequence goes on along the minus strand of OY998254.1, from coordinate 39,807,436 downwards.
CGCTGATGTGGAAAATGAGCACTCCCTTCCTTACGCTTATGTTGGCATCCACCGTCGCTAAGAAGGGCCTTCCAAGAATGATTGGACAAGTAGGGTCCTCCTCCATATCGATAACTAATAAATCGGCAACGAAAAAGAACTTGCCTACCTGTACTGGCACATCGTCCACCATGCCTGTTGGGATGACAACTGTGTTGTCATCCATAGGCTCTAAAGCACCTATCTTAACTTTGGACCAGATTGATAGAGGCATAATACTTACACTGACCCCTAACTCACATAAGGCATTAAATTTGTATTGACCAAATCCAATAGTTATAACAAAATTACCTAGATCTGGCCTTTTCTCTGGAACGTCCATCTTACTGCATTCCTTTGCGATCTCAACCATCGATTGCTTCTTGCTTAGGATATATTTGAGGAACTTTACATATGACGTCATCTCATGAAGAGTTTCTGTGAAAGGAATGGTGACATTGAGCCTTTGAAAAACCTTTATGAACCACTGAAACTTCTTCTCTGGTGGGTCCTTCAAAGATTTTGTTGGGAATGACAATGTTTTCTTCTTCGGGGGTGCGGGAGTGTGGTCGACATGGTCAGAAGGGCGGTCGACATCGATTAGAGGTGGGTCGACGTTGAGTACAGTAGTCGACTTCTGGGTAGGTGCAAGGTTCTGCTCGACATCGACCAAAGGGTCCTCGACACTGTCCATAGATTTTTACGGACTGGTCGATGTCGAGTACTTCTCTACATCCTTCTGCTCCATTTTTTTCTCGGGTGTTTGCATCTGACGCCCTCTCCTTAGGTTCATGGCTGCTACCTATCCTCTGGATTTGTTCTTAGGATTAGGTTCAGAGGATCCAGGGAGCATACCTAATTGTTTGGGGATTCATGAAGCTAATTGACCCATTTGGGTCTCCATGGTTTTCCTCTGGATATCAATCTCCCCAAGCCTAGAGTTGATGTCGTGAAGTTTAGTGTGGATGGAATTGATTGATTGCTTGCTGTTTTAGTGATTCCTCCGCATCTCCTCAAGAATAGTCTGCAGGTCATCTTTCTTACCTTCCATGTCAGGGTGACCAGGAGCTCTGTAGGGCGGGGAGGTCTCTTTGATACTAGGGCTGCCAATAGTGGCTCTAGTTTTGTTGCTGATGTTGTCCTGAGTAGTTCCCTCCCGCGTAGCACGCCTCTTCGTGGGTTTCTGCTACTAGTATTTGGTCGGCATGGGGGCACGCATTAGTGTTGTCCCTCACAGACCCACATTCCAAACAAGTTTATCTTTAGAAAGGAATTTAACTTGCTTGGTGAAACGACGTACCTGATCATTATGGAACTGGTCCCTGACGTCCGGATCAATTTCCTTGGGTGGCTCATATAAGACAATAGATGGGGCATGCCTTTGATACCTTTCAGTTGAGGTCGCGGAAGTCCCATGTGTGTTGTCATAATTACCCAATGTTTCAAAAGTTTGCCAAGAACGTCGTGGGGTGTACTTGAGATACCTATAAGCAGTGTATTTGTTGATCCGGTCCTTTTTTGGCGCATCCAGGCAGTTGAAGATGATCTCCTAGATGACATAGGGTGGTTGTCCATGCGTAGGACAGGATTTCAGAAACCTTTTGTAGTGCTCCCAGACTTGTGCCAATGTCTCCCTTGGCTTCCGTCTGAAAGCCGTAATTTGTTTTCTGAGCGCAGCTGTTTTGGAATGAGGAAAGAACTTGTTAAGAAACTAATCCCTTAGCTCGTTCCACGTGCGAATAGATCGTGCAGGCAAACCCTCAAGCTACTGCATAGCTACTCCTGAAAGGGACCAACGAAAAGCCTTTAGTTTTGAATAGTCTAGATTAGCATTATTTGGAATAGCCTCACACAAATCTAGAAACGTTGTAACATGCTCTAAAAAGCATTCATTGGGCTTTCCCCTAAATTGATTCCTCCTAATTTCAGTAATAAAATAAGGACGAATTTTATAATTAACGGGGGGAAGAACGATTGGTGATTCTGGAACTTCAAGAGTAGGGTGCAGATACTCCTTTGCGTTTGCAAGGGCATGTTGAATCTGTTCCTCAAACTCTCTTCTAGCGTTCACTTCACGATCCACCCTTGCTTCCCACCTTTGCTAGTTTTGATGATATTTTGCCTCTCGTCGGGCGTCTGCTTCTCTGGTGGTGAATTCCTCTATCCGTCTACGGATTTGCTCAAGCTCGTGTGCTGGTGTGAGCTGTACCTCATTTTCGCCGTAAGTAGGAGTCGACATGAGTCTTCTCCTTAGCCTTTACAGAAGATGGAAAAAGTGTTCAGGCTCGAGAATAGGGTCGATGGGTGTGTGATCAGTTCTTCGCATGCACCTGTAAAACAAAAAATAAAATAGAAGAGTAAAAAGGAACTAAAAAGGGCGCGATTGATAGCTTCCCCGGCAACGGCGCCAAAATTTGTTAGGAGGAAAATCAAGTATGAAATAAATATCAAATATGAATTCCAAATCGACTCCCTGAACCACGCAAATAAAAATTACAAGACTTCCTCCCGTTGTATTGGAAGGAAATCCGGATCGTATCCACGAGGAAGTGTGTCAGCGCTCATCTTTCAAGCTCCTAAATCCTCTCTAAATCGACCACAAGGCTCCTCGACGTCGAGTAAGGTACTCGATATCGACTAGACCAGTCGACTGGATCTACAAAACAGAACAATAGAGAACGAAAACAACCTATGTCGAGTATAACAGTCCTCGACGTCGACCTGACTTCTCGACGTCGACCAGTGTCATCGAAATCGAGTAGTTTCACAGTGTAAAACCGTAGCTTTGTGATAGAAAAAAAAACAGAAGCAACACAAAAATTGGGGAAATTCAATAACCTAAAAAACTTCCAGAAATGGGGTATCCATGCCACAACGATAACCATATTAGAATCATGCTAAAGGTATAAAGATCATGCCTTTTCATCAAATAACTGTCGTCATTAACAAATAGGAATATAAAGGCTTTCGCATAAACCCTAATTGTTACTAACCCTTTTTATATAATTAATCCAAGTTGTATTAAGATCACTTTCGCTTCAATAACACAAACAAGGATCACCTTCGACTGTCACAGAAGAATCATTAAAAGTAGTGCCTTTGTTACATTACCTTACATGGCTACCGTCGAGCTCACCCCGTCTCTAGAAGTTAGGTAACTTCTCGCTCTTCATCATAAAAACACACATCAACAATTTCAAGAAACTAAATTGCATTAAACTTAGACAAAGCTTACAACCGATCGAAGCCAAATCCGATCTCGCAAGACAAAAAACCTCTCGACTCCAAGCTCTCCCTCTCTCTCTCTCTCTCTCTCTCTCTCTCTCTCTCTCTCTCCCTCTCTCTCTCTCTCTTACTCGCTATCTATTGTGTGTAAATTAGAATGGATTGTTGGATGATCCTAAAACTCAGCCCCTAGGGCTTATTTATAGTATTCAATCCTCGCTATCCAATGAAAGAATATTCTATCTCACGCGATCAAGGAATTTCACATGTACTTATGTTGTGAGCCTAATTTTCCATGTTTTATACTTGCTTTTATTTCGTTTTCTACATACATTTCATACATTTGGTCTAGGATAGTACAAAATCTATGTAGTTTATGTTTATCTACCAATTATGGAATCTACACCAGTTTCTGTTTAATTTCGCATAAATCGAGGCAATTTACAACAGTTTAGAGAAAGGAGGAAGAGCTCGAAGTCAACTACAGAAAGTCCGAGGTCAAGGAGTAGCGGAACCAGGACAAATCGAGCTGGAAGCAAAAAAATTGAGTCAACACCATCTGGTCGATATCGAGTACACTAAGTCGATATCGAGTTCGCCAATCGATTTCTACCCAGAAAGCCAAGAATCGGGCAAAGCTGAAGAAGTTGGTCAACATCGAGTACAGTAACTCGATATCGAGTAACCCAAAAATTGAGCAGAGATCCGGAATCGACCAAGCCAGCTGAAGAAGAAAGGAAGAAGTCGATATCGACTTGACCTAAGTCGATATTGAGTCACATCGAGTCGAAATTCATCTCTGGAGCCGAAATCGAGTTAAGGAAGAAGAAGCTGAAAATTGTAGGTCGATATCGAGTGGACCAACAGTGGCCGATTTCGAGTTAGTCCGAGTTCTAATCAAAGTTATATCCAAAGTCCAATGGAGATATCCATAAGATCAAATTCTATCAGGATCTATCAAGATGAAAGAGATATTTACCTACATTAAATATAATTCCTTGTTGATTTATTTCTTTTATCACATTGTTTTATCTTATGTTAGTAGATAGATTTAGATATAGTTGTTCCATCCTATAATAGCTACATGGAACACTATAAATAAGGCATTAGGGGGTGGAATTTATTCATTCAATCAATCCAAGCCAAGCCAAAAGAGAGCATAGAGAGAGATAGAGAGAGAGAAGTCTTGGAGCCGAGTGGAGTTTGTGAAGCGATAGCGGAGTTGGCTTTATTAAGTTGTAAGTCTTATTTAGTTTATTTAATGCAATTTATTTTCGTGAAACCTTTGATGAGTTTATTCATGATGAAGAGCGAGTAGTCACCCAACTTCTAGGGTCAGGGTGAGCCCGACGGTGGCCATGTGAGGTGATGCGGTAAAGGTACAATCTTTGGATGCAATTTATCTTCTATCCCTACAAGCATGATTCTTTTGCGAAAGTTGAAGGTGATCCTTGTTTGTGTTATTGAAGCGAAAGTGATCTTCATACAACTTGGGTTAATTATGTGAAAAAGGGTTAATAACAATTAGGGTTTATGTGAAAGCCTCTATATTCCTATATGTTAATAACAAAAGTTATTTGATGAAAAGCATGATCTTTTATGCCTTTATGTGTTATTTTACATGGTTATCGTTGTGGTGTTGAAACCCTGATCTTGGAAGTCTTATTTTATTGATTTATTTCAAAGAATTTCGGATTTAAAGTTTCTATTTTCAGTCGATTTCAAGTTGATCCAGTCGATTTTTCTACTCGATATCGAGTCCTACAGGTCAATATCGACCAAAGATTCTGCTTTTGTTCTTTTTCTGCTTTTCTCTGTTATTTCTGTCTGTCTGGTTGATTTTCGGCTGAGATTTGGAACTGAAAGGGCAGGCGCTGACATGCTTCCTCGTGGATCGATCCTGACTACCTTCTACTACAACGGGAGGAAGTCTTGTATTTATTTGTTGAGACAGGGAGTCAGTTTGATTTGATATTTATATATATTTTCCTACTTGACCATCCTCCTGCAACAACAAAATTGGCGCCGTTGCCGGGGAGGCCATCAATCGCGCCCTTTTTAGTTCTATTTCTTTTCTTTATATTTGTTTTTCCTTTTTAGTTCTTTTTTACTTGCTTTTTCTTTTTGCTTTTCAGGTGCATGTGAAGAACTGATCGCACGCCTATAGACCCTATTCTCAAGCCTGAGCGATTTTCCCACCTTCAGCAAAGGCTTAGGAGGAGACTCATGTCAACATCCGACAACGAGAATGCGGGCCCGCTCACACCTGCACAGGAGCTTGAGCAACTCCGTCAACAGATTGACGCACTCACCACTAGAGAAGCTGAACACGCCCGACGAGAGGCAGAATATGCACAAAATCAACAACGGTGGGAGGCAAGGGAAGATCGCGAAGTCAACGCGAGAAGGGAACTTGAGAAGCGGATTGGACACATCCTAGCCAATGCAAAGGAATATATGCATCCTACTCTGGAAGTTCCATAATCAGCGATCGTTCTTCCCGCTATTAATTTTGAAATTCGTCCTTCTTTTATTACAGAAATTAGAAGGAGTCAATTTAGGGGAAGAATTAATGAATGTCCTTTAGAGCATGTCACCACTTTTATAGAATTATGCGAAGCTATAGCTGATGGTGCTAATCTTGAATACTTAAAACTAAAGGCTTTTTGTTGGTCCCTTGCAGGAATAGCCCAACAATGGCTGGAAGGATTGCCTGTACGATCAATTCGCACCTGGAATGAACTACAGGACCTGTTCCTCAATAAGTTCTTTCCTCCTGCAAAGACAGCTGCCCTCAAACAACAAATCACGGCTTTCAGACAAAAGCCAGGAGAACCATTAGCACAAGTCTGGGAGCGCTACAAGAGGCTTCTGAAATCCTGTCCTACTCATGGCCAGCCACCCTATGTCATCCAGGAAATCATCTTCAACTACCTGGATGCACCTACTAAGGATCGGATCAACAACTACACCAACTATAAATATCTTGGATACACTCCACGCCGAGCATGGGAGGTATTTGAGACACTGGCCAACTACGACAACACCTATGGGACTTATGCGGCCGCTTCTGACGAAAGGTATGAAAGGTCTGCCCCATCTATGCCATTGTATGTGCCACCCAAGGAAGTTGATCCAGATGTCAGGGACCAGTTCCACAATGATCAGGTACGTCGCCTTACCAAACAAGTTAAATTCCTCTCTAAAGATAAACCTTGTTTGGAATGTGGGTCTGTGAGGCACAATACTATTGCGTGCCCAGACATCGATCAAGTGCGTCAAGGAGAGACCCACGAAGAGGTAAGGTATGCAGGGGGACACTACTCAGGGCCACATCAGAATCAAAACTGGAGCTATTATCGCCAGCCCCAGCATCAAAATCCCCCTCCCTACAGAGCACCTGGTCACCCTGATAGAGAAGGAAAGAAGGATGACCTGAAGATAATCCTGGAAGAAATGCGGAGGAACCATTCAGACACCAAGCAATCTATCAATTCCATCCACACTCAGCTGTATGGTGTCAACTCTAGGCTTGGGGAAATCGATATTTGGAGAAAATCGATTGACACACAGATTGGCCAGATGGCAGCATCCGTCCCCAGACAACCAGGTACGCTCCCTGGAACCTGTAAACCTAACCCTAAGGGTGAATCTACTGGACAGGAAGCTGCTATGAACCTAAAGAGTGGGCGACAGATGCAAACGACAGAGGAAACGGGCGCTAGAGACCAGTCGATATCGACCAATCCAGTCGATATCGACCAGTCCGTAGTCGATATCGACCCACCCTTGGTCGAAATCGACCTAACTCCTCAGCAAATCCCAAGGCCAGCAGATCAACTCGATATCGACCAGACACATGTCGATATCGACTAGACTCTAGTCGATTTCGACCCTCCCCACTCAACATCAGCACCACCGCCGAAGAAAAAGCTGCCTCTCCCGACGAAATCTCCAAAGGATCCAGCAGAGAAGAAGTTTTAGCATTTCATCAAGATGCTTCAAAGGCTCAACGTCACAATACCCTTCACAGAAGCTCTTAATGAGATGCCATCCTATGTCAAGTTCCTTAAGGAGATTATGAGCAAAAAGCGATCCATGGCTGATATCGCAGAGGAGTGCAACCAAATGGACGTTCATGAGAAAAGGCCAGATGCAGGTAAGTTTGCTATAACCATTGAATTTGGTCAATACAGATTTAAGGCTTTATGTGATCTGGGAGCCAGTGTGAGTATAATGTCTTTATCAATCTGGTCCAATATTAAGATAGGTGCCCTAGAGCCTATGGATGCTAAGCTTTATATGGCGAACAATACAGTGGTCATCCCAGCAGGCATGGTGGACAATGTGCCAGCACAAGTAGGTAAGTTCTTCGTCCCTGCTGATTTCTTAGTTATTGATATGGCAGAGGACCCTGCTTGTCCAATTATTCTAGGAAGGCCTTTCTTGGCGACGGTAGATGCCAACATAAGCGTAAGGAAGGGAGTGCTCACTTTCAACATCAGCGATGAGGTAATTGAGTATTCCTCTAATAAAACTGAAAGGCATACAGGTCCCATGGAAGAGGTAAAGTCCATATCAGCTGGTTACATCACTTGCGGGGAGCCTAAGGTAAGAAATATGATTCCCGAGGAGCTAGAAAAGAGGGATATGGAAGCCCAGGTGGAGGAGATCATGGCCATCCTGAACGAAGAAGCAGAGAATCCACTCGACATAGGCCAAGGTACGTCGATTTGGACTAACTATTTTTCGGATGCTTTGCCAGGTCTTAAGTATGGGGTCAATATCGACCAGGAGAAATCGACTGGCCCACAAAAGTACTTGATATCGACCACCACAGGTCGATATCGACCAGACCAAGTCGAGTCATCTCCCTCAGGAATTGAGCTAGGCAAAATCGACCAAGAGAACTCGATATCGACTCAACCTAGTCGATATCGACCTGACCATGCCGACTCGATTTCTTCCCCAAAGACGAAGCCAGGCGATTTCGACTAGAAGCACTCGATATCGAGTCACCCTACTCGATATCGACCTGGCCCAATCGAGTTGTCTTCCTCAATTTCGACTGAGACTCCACCAGTAGAGCAACAGAGCTCGATATCGAGTGACCCTACTCGATATCGACCAGACCCCGAGGTCCCGAATTCCGATTCTGCGAAGGTAAGCCAAGGTATGGATCTTTCTTCTCCTATATCAATCAATGATCTATCTATACATGGGAGAGGTTTGTCTTGGTATGTGCGCTTATGCAGGATTTCCAATGATGAGCCTAAGGAATACAAAGTTGAAGACAAGGTCTATGTTTCCAAGTCAAATGATCATTGGTTTCCTAACAAGTTCAAAAAGAAAAAGATGAGCCCTTTCACGGTAAACAAGATCCATTCCGGAGGATTACAGCTGATGGACAAGAATGGATTCCTGTTTGAAGCCCAAGCTACATGGGCCTTGCAAATGCCACCTTGATCTTAATGGAGGAGTCGGCCTAGTGACTATAAAGTCTAGAGCTTGTAAATAGACATTTATTTTTTGGGATTTTTGGACATTGTTGCTTTTGTTTTTGGTTTTGGACATTATTTTCTATTGTGGGTATATCTCTTCTGATTTTTTCAGGAACAAGGAAGAACGCAACACTCGATTCCGACGATCAGCACACCTGTCTAGTGAGTTTCTTTCTTTACCCTTGTTTTTATACAGTGAGGACACTGTAATGTTTAAGTATGGGGTGGGGGAAGGGCTTACTTTGTGCATATTTGATATATTTGACATTATTTGTGCATTATTTCTTGAATTGCTTGTACATGGCTATTTTTTAATTCATTATTGATTTATGTGCTTACATGCATGTTTTCCAAAGTTAGAAAAAAATGACCCCCATTGAAATTTTTTGATAAGTGTCATAGAAGCTTTTATTGAACTCGATGATGAAAAATTGGATTCATTAGAGATATAGCATGAAGTTGCCTAGTAAAGGGAACTCACAACGAAGTCCATATTTTTATTGAAAACCATAAAAAGAGGTAAAATTGGATGTTGCTTTTGACATGTTGCATGATAAGAGGATGGAGGACTTTATATTTTCCATACAATGCTCATATGTTTATAATCCTAGCTTTACCTATGCTTATGCATCACAAAAGCCATATTGAACCTTATTTCATATTTTTGCTCCACATGATCTAAATATTGCCCATTCTTTACCTTATTTCCTATCCGGGGGTTATGTTGAGAATGATGTCACATTATGGAGATTATTATATAGTATTTGTGTTGTTGTTATCATTATTGGAGTTTGGAAGGAATGTTTCAAATTTATGGAAAATTTAATGAGTGAAAGAAAATCTGATCACCTCAGGAGATAAAGGTAGATCGACCCTGCTCGCTGAGATAATAGTTTGGCGAGATGGGACACAAGGTGAGGAGTCCGAAGCACTAAGTATCTGGGGTCATTCATGACACCCATGTTTGTGACTCGCGAGAAGGCAGTGCTGGGGTTAGAGAGGTAAAAGCACAATATTGAAAAAAGCATTGAGCGAACGAGAGAAAGGTGTGAAATCAAAAGAAGAAGGAATGTGGTATGAAAGTTTGGAAAGTACTCCATTTCCCCGAATTATTAGCACCACATGGCCAAAAATTTGCCCACCTTTAGCCTTTTACCAATCTACTCCTTATTGAGTTTAAATCAAAGTCCTCTTGATTATTAATCCTTTGTCACTTATGAATTGTTTTTTGCATAACCCTCCTTTTGTGAGTAGATGTTGCTTTTTATTGCACATGTATTGATTTGTGACACAAGTACCTTTTCGAGGATGATAATTGATTGCAGGGACATATGGAAATGAATCTAATATGTTGAGAGTTTTGATTTCTTCCCCTGAATGACAATTAAAAGTATTGCTTGAGGACAAGCAAGCTTAAGTATGGGGTGTTTGTTGTGAGCCTAATTTGCCATGTTTTATACTTAATTTTATATCGTTTTCTGCATACATTTCATACATTTAGGATAGAATAGTACAGAATCTATGTAGTTTATGTTTATCTGCCAATTATGGAATCTACACCAGTTTCTATTTAATTTCGCAAAAATTGAGGCAATTTATAGCAGTTCAGAGAAAGGAGGAAAAGCTCGAAGTCAACTACAGAAAGTCCGAGGTCAAGGAATAGCGGAACCAGGACAAATCGAGCTGGAAGCAAAAAATTCGAGTCAACACCATCTGGTCGATATCGAGTACACTAAGTCGATATCGAGTTGGCCAGTCGATTTCTACCCAAAAAGCCAAGAATCGGGCAAAGCTGAAGAAGTTGGTCGATATTGAGTACAATAACTCGATATTGAGTAACCCAAAAATCGAGCAGAGATTCGGAACCGACCAAGCCAGCTGAAGAAGAAAGGAAGAAGTCGATATCGACTTGACCTAAGTCAATATCGAGTCACATCGAGTCGAAATTCATATCTGGAGCCAAAATCGAGTCAAGGAAGAAGAAGCTGAAAATTGCAAGTCGATATCGAGTGACCCAAGTCGATATCGAATGGACCAACAGTGGTCGATTTCGAGTTAGTACGAGTTCTAATCAAAGTTCTATCCAAAGTCCAATGGAGATATCCACAAGATCAAATTATATCAAGATCTATCAAGATGGAAGAGATATTTACCTACATTAGATATAATTCCTTGTTGATTTATTTCTTTTATCACATTTTTTATCTTATGTTAGTAGATAGATTTAGATATAGTTGTTCCATCCTAGAATAGCTACATGGAACACTATAAATAAGGCATTAGGGGCTGGAATTTATTCATTCAATCAATCCAAGCCAAGCCAAAAGAGAGCATAGAGAGAGAGAGAAGTCTTTGACCCGAGTGGAGTTTGTGAAGCGTCGGACCCGGGTTCGAGCAAAAGGACCGGCGACGAGAGTTCCGATAAGTCGGGAAAAATTGGACAGATTCTGGAGCAGCAGGTCAGTCTTCAAAGATTTCCGATTTCCCGTCGATTGGCTCGGCTTCTGGGGACGTGAAAGTACTAATTTTGTAGATCTTGAAGTCGTGGTCGCGGATTGGGGCAGATCTTGTCAATCGGAGGTCAGACAAAGCGGGAAATCGCGTTTTACCAAGATGTCGCTTGTGTAGAGGCGAGTCCAAACGGGGCTTGTTTGAGAGGGACTGAAGGGCTGCTTTGAGGTGACGTTTTGGGGGTGAATGGAGGGTGATGATGGGGCTGTGGAAGGCCTTAGAATGGTGGTAAAGAAGGGAATGGGGGTTGAGGGATATGTGATGCAAGATAGCTCTCGGCCTCGCACTCCGAGCTCTCTCCAACACTCGATCTTCCGCACTCTCGGCCTCGCACTCCGAGTGTTTCCGACCCTTTGATTCCGTCGTCTCTCACTAAGGAATCGCTCTTAGCATCTCATCAAGAGGATTTATCCGGCATCTCACCAAGATGGATTTGTGTTTCTTAACCCGAAACGAAGGAAGCACAAGCTTAGTTTTCTCAAATTCAACTTATCTCCAAAAGAAGTTCTTACATCCCTTTATATAGGAAAATATTGATGGTATGCAAAATAAAAAAAATAAAAATAAATCGATGAACTAATGACGGATAATGCGAAAGGGTTTCCCGAGATTTATGACGGAGAGATCGATGGGCAACCATAATGGAGGGAGACGAATGGTCTTTGTTGCCATCAAAGAGATGGAAGTTCGGAAATCTCTAAAGCCCCGTCATTTAATCCGACTTTATTGAATGCATTCCGTCTTTATTTATTACATTTCCGATGAGCTGCCAGAATTTCGGACTGCTTCGAAGATCCCATATTTCGGCCATTATCCAAGCTGAATTGATGATTGCATCCTTCAATAAAGTTGTAGCCGCCTAAAATATCTTTCCAACAAGTTCTTATCAGCTTCAATCGGAATTTTATACAGCCAGAACGAGCCAAAATACTGAGGTGTCGCCAAACAGTCTTCACAAATGAAAGTTGATGTTCTGCTCCGAAGACAAACCTTTGTAGGAAAAAAGATGCGAGCTCATGGGCGACTACGATCACATCAAGATATAGTTGTTCCATCCTAGAATAGCTACATGGAACACTATAAATAAGGCATTAGGGGCTGGAATGTATTCATTCAATCAATCCAAGCCAAGCCAAAAGAGAGCATAGAGAGAGAGAGAGAGAAGTCTTTGAGCCGAGTGGAGTTTGTGAAGCGATAGCGGAGTTGGCTTTATTCGGTTGTAAGTCTTATTTAGTTTATTTAATGCACTTTATTTTCATGAAATCATTGATGAGTTTAATCATGATGAAGAGCGAGTAGTCACCCAACTTCTAGGGTCGGGTTGAGCCCGACGGTAGCCATGTGAGGTGATGCGGTAAAGGTACAATCTTTGGATGCAATTTATCTTCTATACCTACAAGCATGATTCTTTTGCGAAAGTTGAAGGTGATCCTTGTTTGTGTCATTGAAGCGAAAGTGATCTTAATACAACTTGGGTTAATTATGTGAAAAATGGTTAATAACAATTAGGGTTTATGCAAAAGCCTCTATATTCCTATTTTTTAATAACGAAAGTTATTTGATGAAAAGCATGATCTTTTACGCCTTTTTGTGTTATTTTACATGGTTATCGTTGTGGTGTCGAAACCCTGATCTTGGAAGTCTTATTTTATTGATTTATTTCAAAGAATTTCGGATTTAAAGTTTCTGTTTTCAGTCGATTTCAAGTTGATCCAGTCGATTTTTCTACTCGATATCGAGTCCTACAGGTCGATATCGACCAAAGATTCTGCTTTTGTTCTTTTTCTGCTTTTCTCTGTTATTTCTGTCTGTCTGGTTGATTTTCGGCTGAGATTTGGAACTGAAAAGGAGGGCGCTTACACGCTTCCTCTTGGATCGATCCTGACTACCTTCTACTACAACGGGAGGAAGTCTTGTATTTATTTGCTGAGACAGGGAGTCAGTTTGATTTGATATTTATATTTATTTTCATACTTGACAATCCTCTTGGAACAACAACTTATTACCTCATCATGATGACAAAATGTCTTAGAATACCTGCAAGCCTTAACCGTTAGGGGTTGTGATCAAACTAAGCGTCTATTGGTCCAAGCGATGGTGGTGGTACGTTTGGCTTCGCGAGTGTTTGAGCTATCCAGTCAGCCTGAGAGGAAGTCATGCGATGTTCTTATTTCAAGAAAGTTCTTCTCCGATCAAAGACCTTAAGAACTCAACTCCGGGGGCTTTAGGTCCGGGAGATAATCAGAGCTCTTATTCTTTCTCTCTTGAATCGAATCCTTGTCTTTGAGGTCGGAGGGGGGTATTTATAGGGAAACCAAGCGAGCAGTTGGCTGGCGACCTCGTGGTTTTACATAGGACACGTGTAATGCATGCCCTCACGCTTAGGGGTATAGGAATTGCACGTGGTGCTATTAGAGGTGAGGTGATTTAGGTCGCGAGGAAATATGGATCAAGGTTTTTGAGGGCATTGGGTTTGGTCGGGACTTGACCGAGTACTTTACTCGCGATGAATCTTGTAGTAGGGCTTGATGTCTTTTTGTGTTGGGTGGCCTATTTATGACGTTATACTTGTGTTATTTAATAGGCCTATTTTATATGTCATCGTCATATCTCCTCGTAACCGGATCGCGAGCGATACGTCGTTCGCGATTAGGTTTTGACAAACACAATGCTTCCCGCCAAAAAGCCAGTTCATTGGATGAGCCTTGATTGGGCCTAACGTGCTTTTCGGCCCATTTGATGGGGTGACCCCACAGAGACCTATAAGTTGGGTTTTTGCCTTAGTCTTCCTCATTTCACATTTCTAAACACACAAAGATGAGAGAAAGAGAGTCCAAGGGTTTTCAGTGCCCCTAGAGAAACGAGACCGGAGTCACGTGGTGGTCCGTTCTTCAGTCTTCCAAGGTTACCGGCGTTTCTCTTCCATATTTCTCAAGTAAATGTTCTTCGATCTTTCTTTTGCCTTATTCAATTTCTAGGTTTGCGCGTGTTTCTTAAGCTTTTTAGGGCAAAGGGACACAACCTTCAGTGGTGGAACCGCCCTCCTCCGGTGAGGGGTATGGTGCTTATGGGACGGAGACTGGGGTATGCCCTGGTGTCTCATCCCCTCTTCCCTCCTTTGTTCCCTTAGTTACGGTTGATTTTCATGGAGCAGTAAAAAACTACGTAGTGATAGCGGGGCGGTGTTGGGGCGGGGTAGTACTGTTCTTCGGTTTTTTGGGGGCCCTCGGATGGTTTTAGGTTTTCTGGGAACCCTCCGACGGTGGTGGGCGGATGAAACCTTTCGTTTTACCCTTTTTGTTTTCCAAGAGCTAATTTCTCAAAAATCGAGAAACTTTTATGGAGGAGATGAAAATGCGTCTCTTAATCGTCATCCTGTCAGGGGGGAGGGAACGTCTTTTCAATGCCCTTTCAGGGGGCACGTGAGGCGCCAACATGAGCCCAGAAAAGGGCTTTTTCGCGCCAAATTTGTTTACTCCTGATGTTGTAAAGATCGCTTCTCCTTGTTGATTTTCTCTTTCTTTGCGTCTTTTCCATGGGGTTTTCTTCTTGTTCTAGAATGTCGAATGAGAGTGATAGCCAGAATCGGAGTGTAGGCTATGAGCATGAGGAGGTTATTTCCTCGCGAACAAGATCTCTGGTAGACGTTGACTCGGAGTCTACAACGAGTCCTGTTCCTCTCCCACCAAGTAAAAAACTGCGCGAAGGGAAAAGAAAGAGAGTAAACCTCGGGGCTAATCAGAGCTCGAAAAAACGGAAAATGGTCGGATCCATCAAGCGCCCCTTGAAGCGGGATAATCCCGAGTATTGTCATACTCGGGAGTAAGAAGCCTATCCGTGTGGTTCCGAGTGATTTCGCCTTGCCTCCTTATAAACGAGCAGAGGCAGACAATGGCAGCTTTTGTGAAAGTTATGCTCCTGTTGCGCTTCCTCCCATCCCATAGATTTTTACGGAACACGTAGCTCCTACCGCAACTAAAATGCTAGGAGAAGAATCAATTCTCAATGTCAAGCATCTGGAGGAGGTGGCTAAGCTTTATCGATGGCCGGCTGGGATAGAAATAGGCCTGGCTACTGGGAGTAGGGGATGTTTGAATGAGTACAAAGACCATGTTGTTGTCCACCTAGACTGTTTGCTTCAGGGGTCCCGCCTTCCTCTCTCCCACCTTTATTCAAAATATTTGGCACATATAAACCAATGCCCGACCCAGCTTGCTTTTAACGTGTGGATATACCTCGCGGTCTATATTATGCGATGTGCTACTATCAAGCAAACGCCGTCATTGGACCATCTCTTTTCTGTTCTCTCTTTGAGACGCAGCGAGGGATTGATGTCTGCCTTTCTAACTAGAAAAATAGTTGAGAGGTTGTCTAGCAGCCCGGGATGGAGAAAGAAATGGTTCCTTGTTCGCGATCCAACCAAGACCTTTATGAACTTTGTGACCAAACCTGGCGATTATGCCTCTCCTAAAGACAAAAATGTCACGACGGAAGGGTTGCGTTTGGGGAGGGGGTTGCGTCGATACCGGGTTACAAGAAAATCGTAACTTCGATCCTCCGCTTGCTGATGAGATCATTCTTGACCCTACTTGCGATGGCGACAACAATCTTCCTGCTGGTGCTTAAAAACTGTCTTTTCCTTCTTATCAAGTCTTTATGTTGTTTTGTGTTGGGAAGTCGAAAACATTTTTACCCATGGTGAGAGCCTTGTGCTCTGCGGCGGTTCACACGCTATTTTTTAGGATAGAGAATCTTTTAGCCCATGACAAGCGATGTCTTGTTATGGTGTTTTGTGAATATTTTTTTAAATGCAACGTATTTCTGTTTATTCCCTTTGCTTGTTTTTCTAAAGGGTTTGCTCTATTGTTATTAATTTTGTCTTCTCGCGACTAGAGTTAATGTTCTTGTTTGAAAGGCAAATTCACGATACTCTTATCCATCTCCTGTCGTTGATCGTTTTTTGAAATGAATCGTGAGATGACAAAAAGTAGGGTTCGCGGATTTATTATAAGTTATGCGGATGACAGATATGGCTGCCATTTCTTAGCGATGAAACATAGTATAGATTGACTTGTATTTTCTATAGTTATATTTCTTCGTAGCATAGGTAGTCAGGCAAAACATCTCCGTTTTCTTTTGGGCCTGGTTGCTTTATTGCCACATCAAAGTAAGATTCTCCTTGGTACTCGAAGGTTAGGCGGCTCCTTATTCTGAGGTTGTTAGTGCTTGCGAAAGATCTCCAGCCTTTCGAAAGAGAGAACCAATCCCCTTCATCTCATTCGACTAGCACCACGAATTCCTGGTTCGAGGGAGAACATAGAAAGATTTGGTCTAGTATTTCGTCCCCGAATTCTACAATGATATATGGTAAGGGGAGCCTATGTAGTTGGCTTTCCCTAGGGAATATCCTGGCAAATTTAGGATTTGGGAAAAGCATAGTATTCATGATGAAGGTTGGTGGCGGGATTCCTGGTGGAGAGAGTTCTCTTGAAGCCATGTCAAAACTTGGCATTTCGTTTCAAGTAATTTCGTTTGTACATTACCTAATGCTTTCATTTATACTATTTCTACACTCAGTGGATATAGACGTTTGTTTCGCAGAGTTATCTTTGAATCATCATGAAGCAGGGAGATGCGTGTCATCCGCATGTTTTTCGTGCAACTCGGTGTATCAAGTTTACTTGTAGCCTCATTTGCCGCGTGGAGGGGGGTTGTACTTATCAGGTGTTCTTTGTTATGTTACTTGATATTTGTTGACCTCGTGGTGTACTTGGGTGGTTTGTGGTGCCTTTTGTTGTTTATCTTTGTAGATATCAGTATAAAAAGGTAAGAAACCCAAGGTTGTTATTGCAGTTTACTTGTGATAGTGATGCCTATGAAGCCAGTTGATATTCCAGGTGTAACTATTCCTCGCGGGAGGGGTTTTACCCGGGATATTTTTGTGGAGGGGCATTTATATAGGCTGGTAGGTTGTATTGTGCAATTTATTTCTTGATAAGATAGTCGAGCTTTTCTGATGTGCTTGTTGTTGTCGCAGCCTCTACCATTCGTATATCGTGATTAATAATAACTGATTATGGTTATGATGCACTTGGCTTTGTGAATTTATGGACGCGAGCTGATGAGGAATTTGTGGTGAGGGTGGAACCCTTAGGGCCTAATAACTACTGGTTTACTAGCGGGTGGCCCGAGTTCGTTTTTTCGAATGAACTTCGAATTGGGACACGCTTGATCTATGAGTATGATGGGAACTTTTGTTTTGATGTTGTTGCTATGGACCACGGTCCTGATCAAAATGGTGATTTAGATTTTACGGTTCAGTGTTGAACTTTCTATTCTTGCAACCTTTTGTGTGGTTATATCGATACTTTTGTTGGATGGTTTTGCTTGATGTATATTAAATAAACCAACATATCTATGCGATGCTGGTTGTTTTGGTTTGTCACTTAAAGTGCGTGAATGAAGTTCTTAGTATTCTAGTTATCGGCACCTGTGTTTGTTTAGCTAAAGGTGGCGACTGAATGCAATCTCCAATGTTTTTGCACGCGAAGGAAAATGAACTGAGAGTTGAGTAATCTCCAGCGCAGTCTTATGCGAAGAGATAAACATTTACCAAACGATCTCTAGTGTTCTCGGATGTTTTAAAGGAATTGGGTTGAGAATTAGGTAATCTCCAGTGTATTTCAAGGGTAGGAGGGATCTATTAAAAATCGATCTCCAGCGTGTTCGGTGCGATGGAGAAACCCACTTAATAATCTCCAGCGTCCTCGGACGCAAGGGAGATTAAATTTGAGAACTAGGTAATCTCTAGCGCATTGTTCGCGAAGGAGAGACCTTCTTAATAATCTCCAGTGTCCTCGGACGCAAGGGAGATTAAATTTGAGAACTAGGTAATCTCCAGCGCGCTGTTCGCAGAGGAGAGACCTTCTTAATAATCTCCAGCGTCCTCGGACGCAAGGGAGATTAAACCGAGAACTAGGTAATCTCAAGCGCGCTGTTCGCAGAGGAGAGACCTTCTTAATAATCTCCAGCATCCTCGGATGCAACGGAGATTAAACCGAGAACTAGGTAATCCCCAGCGCGCTGTTCGCGGAGGAGAGACCTTCTTAATAATCTCCAGCGTCCTCGGACACTAAGGACTTATTTGCCAAATAAATCATACAGGGAGCAATGGCAACATGAATTCAAGAAGGGGGTCTTTATTGATAGCTCGAGCTACATTCAAAAGCACAAAGTAAAAACACGCTTACCGAACTATCGTTGGGGCTTAGTGGAAACCATTTGATGTCGGGCCGTCATAAACGTCATCATAGATTTGTTCCTCGATGTCATAGCCTTCCTTGTCCAGAAAATGGACTTCAAACCTTGCTTCGCCCAAGTGGGTGAAGACTATTGACGTTCCCAACTCGAGGTCGTGTGTTTCGACAAAGTCTCTCCATCCGCGTGCTACCCAATGAGATCCGTAACTGCCTCCTACGATATGCATAGCGAAATATTTGTCGACGCGATTGGACAAGAGGATTTGCTCGGGCACCTGGGCTTGAAGTGTTCACCGAATTTATAGGGTAACATCATGCGTATGTATTGTTCATCCCCTACTAAGTAGATATAAAAAACAAGGGAATCGTTTCGATTTTGATCCATGGTATTAGTTTTCATATCTCTTGTTTTGCAAACATTTGTTTTTATTATGCGCTCGTGCCTTTCATTTTGTAGAAAAAACCCCTTTTATAACGGCATCGACCGGTTTGGTCCGAATACTTTTGTAATAAATGACTATTTCTGGATTTGAAAGGCTCCAGTGGATTTGGTCGGTTTTTGAAAAGATTTTTTCCATGTGTAATTCATGCAGAATATCTTTGGAAATCCCGGTTTCAGACTTCTTTCTTGATTCAACGCATGCAATGATTGTCTTTGTCGAATTTCGAGGTCGGCACAGTTTTGTTCTGTATAAAAAGGGGTGGTGTTCTTAGCAATCTGTTTATCTATTTGTTGTTCACTACTATTGCTTTGGTAAAGAGATGGCATCTCCCAACTCTGAGATGCGAGATTTTTACTGTTGTGTTGATGTAGAGGGAAGGCTCCATCGCTTGGTAAGACACTTATGTTTGTTGAGCTCTATATTTGTTTTGGTTTGAATTGTCTTGAAAGAATGCTCTTTTCTTTGCGGCCTCTCCCTTGTGCTTTCGAAAGGATGTACGGCCATATCATTTCTGATCATGTTTGCTTAGTCTCCGCAAGTGGTGAAAACTTTCGTGTTGAGGTTTCCAAGGACTGCTCAAATCGCTGGTGGTTGTCTGAGGGTTGGGGAAGATTCACCACAAATAACGACGTTCGAGTTGGAGCATCGATGGTGTTTTTCGTTCTATTGACTCTGAAGAGAAGATGGAGTAGTCGTTTTACCATAATAGTTCTTGAGGCTAATGAGTGAGCTCGTGAGATTGTGATGGAATTTGTGTTTTTTTATTATTCCCTTTCTTCCTATTCCCTCGTTTGTCCCGTGAACCTCGTTTTGTTAAACGCTTATGTACCTCGCTTTTGGAATTTGTTTATATCAATCGCGTTGTGTTTATATTTTGGTGTTTTGTTCATCTGTTGGTTTTAAGAAATGTGTGTGGACGAACCTGCTTTTTCCAAGCTTGCGAATAGCTCCGATTAACATGGTTTGTATGGTTTATCTTAGTCTATCACATTCTTAATAACCCTTTGATTGCGATTGACGGGAATTAAAAAATCACCACAGAATGAACTCATATTGCAAACAAGAAAGAGTAGAGAAAGATAGATTGATTTTATTGAATTCTCAGATAATATGGAAGCTTGTTTACATATCCATGTATAAAAACGCAAAGATTGCTGAATTTATTCTCCTTAGAGGCTCGTTTGCACATCCGTGTTCGAAAGACACGTGATTGCTAAATTTATTCTCCTTGGAGGCTTACTTGGACATCCGTGTTCGAAAGATACATGATTACTAAATTTATTCTCCTTGGAGGCTTACTTGCACATCCGTGTTCGAAAGACACGTGATTGCTAAATTTATTCTCCTTGGAGACTTACTTGCACATCCGTGTTCGAAAGACACACGATTGCTAAATTTATTCTCATTGGGGGCTTACTTGCACATCCGTGTTCGAAAGACACGGGATTGCTAAATTTATTCTCCTTGGAGGCTTACTTGCACATCCGTGTTTGAAAGACACGCGATTGCTAAATTTATTCTCCTTGGAGGCTTACTTGCACATCCGTGTTCGAAAGACATGAGATTGCTAAATTTATTCTCCTTGGAGGCTTACTTGCACATCCATGTTCGAAAGACACACGATTACTAAATTTATTCTCCTTGGAGGCTTACTTGCACATCCGCGTTCGAAAGACATGTGATTGCTAAATTCATTCTCCTTGGAGGCTTACATGCACATCCGTGTTCGAAAGACACGTGATTGCTAAGTTTATTCTCTTTGGAGGCTTACTTGCACATCCGTGTTCGAAAGACACGCGATTGCTAAATTTTTGCGTATCGACAATTGTTGTTGGGTTTGGAACTTTTATTTATACATATGAAGTGGTATACCCAAATCGGAAAACCTGATGACTCCTATACATGTAAAATGTAAGTCATCAGACTTCTAATATGCCTAACCTTTACGCAAAATAAGCCTTGAGATTCTTGGCGTTCCATGATTTTGCGAGGATCGCGCCCTCTGAATTTTGGAGTTCCCCGACCTACTTCTTTGTGGATGACGTACGGACCTTCCCATTTAGGATCAAGCTTTCCCCCGGTTGTTGCTTGCCGGAGGACCATGTCCCTTTTTTCCAATGGGCGTACGAAAGCTTTCCCCAAGTTGTTGCTCAAGCGGTCTCTCATTTCTTCGCGCAAGTGGAGTTCCAACACGAGGGCTTCGTCGTTGGTGTCTTTACTGAAATCGACAATTATAACCGATGGAATTAGTAATTCCACTTGGATGATTACATCGACACTAAAGGCCATCGCGAATGGTGTTTCTCCCATGGGACTCTTAGCCGAGGTTCTATATGACATAGTACCAAGGGCAAGATCTCGACCCATTCTTCCTTTGTTTTTCCTAATCTCTTCTTAAGGGCATTAAGAATTTGGCGATTCGTGGTTTCGGCCTGTCCATTGGAATTCGGGTAAGCTACCGACGAGAATCGGAATTCGATGTGGAGGCCGGCGCAAAAATCACGAATCGCCACGCAGTCGAATTGGGGACCATGATTGGTGATAATAGCCTGAGGGACCCCAAATCGACAAATCATGTTTTTCTAGAGGAATTTGCACACTTTTTCTACCGTGATGGTAGCCATAGAGTCGGCTTCTACCCACTTCGTAAAGTAATTGACTATTACGATGATGAAGCGCAACTGGCCTGGTGTTGTTGGGAAAGGGCCCAAAATATCCATTCCCCACATCGCAAACAGATATGGTGCAAATATGCACTTCAAAGGATGAGGGGGGCGATGATTGAGCGATGCATGTCGCTGGCATGGGTCACATATGTGAATAATCATTTCAGCATCTTCTTTGAGAGAGGGCCAGTTGTAGCCCAGACGCGTGATTATAGATGCCACGGCTCTCCATCCTTGGTGGTTGCCACAGAGGTCCGCCTGCAGCTCTTGGACGAGATCAAGGCCTTCCTGGTCCGAGATACAGGGGAGATCTGGTAGGCTAAAACCCCTCTTGTATAATCGTCCATCTCTGATGTGAAACCGGGCCGCCCTTCTTCTGATGGTTCGGTTATGTATTCTAGGAGAGGAATTCGCCAATCTGCAAGGTTGGATATTCTTAAGACTCCCTGATGGATTCCTTATGCATGCTTCTGTTCAATTACCATGCGATCGCTTAACCCTAGGGCAAGGTGGCCCCCATTCTAGCCAAGGTATCGGCGCGTTCATTCTGATTGCGAGGAATGGATGAAATTGAGCACTTTCCGAAGGTGTCGGTGAGTGTTTGCACACGTGCCAAGTATTCAGATAGAATCCCCGTTTTTGCTTCGTATTCTCCTTTAACCTGTCGAGCAACCACCTTTGAATCCGTGAAAATCTGGACTTACCAAGCTTCGTTGATCAGTACCTTCTCAATACCCGCGATCAAAGCTTCGTACTCTACTTGATTGTTGGTAGCTTCGAACAATAGATGGAAAGATAGATCGGTTATTTCCCCACTTCAGCTTGTGATGGTAACCCCGGCTCCAAATCTTTCTGCTGATACTGATCCGTCAACATTAATGACCCAGTCCTTCCCATCGCGATCATGAGAATCTGTAAAAACAGCCTCCACCACAAAATCGGCCAAGGCCTGGGCTAGACGGGATTTTCTGGGTTTGAAATAGACGTCAAATTCGGAAAGCTCTACTGCCCATTTGACTATTCTCCCTAAAAAGGATGGAAAGTATAGGATCTGATGGAGGGGTAGGTCGAAAAGCACCTTGATGGTATGAGCTTGAAAATATGGTCTCAACCTCCGTGCAGCAAAAACCACAAATGGAGCCATATTTTCAATCGGAGTGTATCTGGACTTAGTCGGTTGTAAGACCTTGTTAGAGAAATAGATGGGGAGCTTAGATTCCCTAGTAAGCATTGTCCACTCAACCAGACCTTTCTTTTTTAACTGCTCGAAGAAGGGCAGGAAGTGATCAGCTAATCGCGAACAAAATCTGCTTAAGTAGTTGACTTACCCATTCAATTTCTGAATATCTTTCAGCGTCTTTGTAGCGGCCATGTCAATGATGGTCTGTACTTTTGAGGGATTCACGTCTATTCCTCAGGGGCTTATCATGAAACGCAGGAATTTTCCAGAGTCCACTCCAAAAACACACTTTTCTGGATTCAGGCAAACACGATTCCTCCTTAGCGTGTTGATGGTTTCCAGGAGATCCTTGCAGTGGTCTTCCTTTGTAAGGCTCTTGATTATGATATCATCGACGTAAACTGCAATATTTCTTCCGATCTGCGACACAAATACTTTCTCTATCATTCGCTAGAAGGTGGCACCTGCGCTCTTGAGCCCAAATGGCATTACCTTATAACAAAAGGTTCCCTGGTTGGTGATGAAGGTAGTGCTTTTTTCATCGCGAGGGCTAATTCTGATCTGATTGTATCCGGAATAGGCATCCAGAAAGCTTAGAGTGGCGTGCCCTGCCGTTGTGTCTACTAGCTCGTCGATAGATGGCAAAGGGTAGCTATATTTCGGGCAAGCCTTGTTTAGATCTTTGAAATCTACGCACATCCTCCATTTGCCACTGCTCTTTCCGACTAGCACCACATTTGACAACCAAGTTGAATCATTAATCTCGCAAATAAATCCGGCTTGTAGAAGCTTGTGTACCTCTTGTTTTACTGCTTCTGACTTTTCGGCAGCCATCTTCCTCTTTCTTTGGCATACAGGCTTCGCCTCGCGATTGAGTCTCAAGGAATGCCCCACAGTTTCTCGAGGGAGCCCCTTCAAATCTTGCGGCGACCATGCAAAAACATCGCGTGACCCTTTCAACATATTCTTAAGGCGCTCTAGGGCTGGACCAATCAAACTATGACTGTGGTACAAGGCTTCAGCCTTGTTAGGGAAGGGAAAGAAAGCAATCTTTTCCTCCACAATCTTGTCGGTTATCTTTTCAGGCCAAACTTTCAGCTCCGCCTGTTGTTGTTCAGATGTGGCCTCTTGCTCGTGCTCATCGGCTGCTTCTTTTTTTAGCGACCCTTGACCGCTTCATTTAATCGCGAATATTCGGTTGTGGCCATTTTTTAGTGAGGATAAGTACAAAATTCTATTTTCTGCTTGTTCTCCCTGCGCCTCACCCACCCTTCCGTCGGCACATGGAAATTTGGCGCTAAAATGATATATGAAGCATGCTATTTTGAATTTGAATAGACTTACTCGGCCCATGATAGCGTTGTATATGGATGGTAGTCGAACCACTATGAATTCAATCATGTGGGTTCTTCAATTTGGCGTGTTCCCTAACGTCAGGGCCAATTCGATTGTTCCAGTTACCTCAACTTCGTCTCCAGAGAAGGAGACTAGATTTCCTGAGTATCGATGCAAGGCGCTTTCAGCAATCCCGAGTTGCTCAAAGGCGTCCCAGTAAAAAAAGTCCACAGATGAACTTGTATCTATCATCACTCGCTTGACAGTTTTGGTTTCTATCTATACATGGATGACCATAGGATCCGAGTGTGGCATCCTAAGATCGCGAGCGTCCCAAGTATCAGAAACAGAGAAACTGAGTATTGCGTGCTCAGTGGATGCTTGCTTGACACTGGCCTCGGATGGGGGGTGTCTGGCTTCTCATTCATAGTTCTTCCTCTCCTGGTTACTGGTGTCGGATGTCGTGGGTCCCCCCACAATGGTATTAATGCACCCATCTGAGAGGGAGGCTTCTAACGATCCTGGTTAGAGCAATCAAGTAGGTTGGATGAGGACCTGGCTTCCTGGGCATTCCTCGTGTCCCTCGGGGGAGGTCGGTATCCTCCTCCTCTATTTCCATTTCTTCCTCCCCTATTCTAGGGGTAGGCTCCCCTGCCCCTTCCTATGGCTGCATATTGGGGATTGTAAGGCCTAGGCGGGGCATTAGGTGGTCTATATTGTTGGGGCGGAACCACTGGAGGATGGCGTTGCTGTGGCGCCGAGACAGGATGATTAGGATTTGTTGGTGGGGCACAAATCTGAAAGGGGCCGGACTTCCTTTTGAGGGAGGGTTTGTAGAATGCCATAAATAGGAGGCGACACCTGGTCGTGATGAGCCATCATCACATTTGTTGGGGCACCAAGTGGATCTGGTCTTGACCTTTGGTTGTGCTGGACCTCCTGGACTTGAGGTCGCGGTGGGATGACCGGGTATTTCCAGGTAGAATTGTGGTGTTGCTGGTCCCAAAAATTTTCTCTTCATTTGCTTTTGTTAGGGGCCCGGTGGTAGGACGATGGTCTAGATTCAATGGGCCGCAAGCTAGAGCTTGCAGCCTCCATGGCGTGGATCTGCTTGGTTACGAGCTCTCTCAGAAAATCTAGTTCTCTGGATCCTTTCGGAATAGGCAGATCTTGAAGTCTCCCTCGGCCAGGTTTCCCATTAGTATTGTGCTTGCGGATACTTGATTGAATCTTGGGATTTGTACCACCATGTTGGTGAATCTGCTGAAGAAGTTTCCCAACGACTCAGTCTCTCCTTGCTTGATGGAGTTGAGGTCCAACATGGTTCTTTTCCTTGTGCGAGCACACCGAAATGTGCGACGAATGTAACTGATAGTTGTGCGAAGTTATTGACGGAGGATCGAGCCAAATTGGTGAACCATGTCAGTGCTACCCTGCTCAGCATAGATGGAAATGAGCGACAATACATAGCGTCGTTGTCTTCGTTCATTCCCATCGCCGTGGTAAATTGGTTGAGGTGATCATTGGGATCAGTATCTCCCTTATACATGGCGATGGAGATATCCCTCCTTCTCTTGGGAATGGGCGCCTCGCGTGTTTCTCTGCAAAAAGCGGATGGGAAAGTCGGTTCCCCTTTTCAAGTTTGCACAGGTGCTTCAGGGGAATTTAAACACGATGATACGTCCCTGGAGTTGAAAACACGGGCGATCTTGTTGGTGTTCTCATTGAGCTCCGGATCGGGGTTAATAGGGCCACCAGCGGGGTTGGGAAAGTGATTGACCGTTATAGGTACATGACCCTGTCGTTGATGGTAGCCACGAGGGTCGTGCTGGAATGGAACCCCGTTCGCTTGTTGGTTGAAGTACGTACTCTGCAGCTAACTCCCCGCGAAGAATTGATACAGGGGGTAACCGCCCCACATTCTGTAGGGAGCAAATGAAGAGGTTGCGCAGTGTCCTAGGGAAATTGATGAGGGACATTCTCGTTGCCGCCGTGTAAGGCTTCCTCGTTGGGGGGAACGTTGAGGTTGAGACCGTTGGTTTTCTCGATATCATGGTGCAGGTTTCTGAACTCCTCCCCGAATAGCGTGTAGTTCATGATTTCTGCAAAATTCATTAGCGTTTAAAAGGGAAATAAGCGCGTATATTAACTATATTAGATACGATCTATAAAGAGTGAAAAGAGTAATGATGCAAAAAAGAATGTGATAGAGGGAATTGAAAAAACGCAATGTAAAGAAAGCGTATCGCTACGTGGAACCTCTCGTCGCGAAAGGTTCCCACAGACGGCACCAATGACGCGATCAAGGAATTTCACATGTACTTATTACCTCATCATGACGACAAAATGTCTTAGAATACCTGCAAACCTTAACTCTGAGGGGTTGTGATCAAACTAAGCGTATATTGGTCCAAGCGATGGTGGTGGTACGTTTGGCTTCGCGAGGGTTTGAGCTATCCAGTCGGCCTAAGAGGAAGTCAGGCGATGTTCTTATTCCAAGAAAGTTCTTCTCCGATCAAAGACCTTAAGAACTCAACTCCGGGGGCTTTAGGTTCGGGAGATAATCAGAGCTCTTCTTCTTTCTGTGTTGAATCGGATCCCTGTCTTTGAGGTCAGAGTGGGGTATTTATAGGGAAATCAAGCGAGAAGCTGGCTGACGACCTCGCTGTTTTACATAGGACACGTGTAATGCATGCCCTCACACTTAGGGGTATAGGTAATACACGTGGTGCTATTAGAGGTGAGGTGCTTGAGCCAGCGAGCTGCTTCCTAGGATCCCGGAGAGCCACGAGGTACTTCGGGGACCTATCCTGGTTCTTACGCGGGTGTATACTAAGATTTAGGTCGTGAGGAAATATGGATCAAGGTTTTTGAGGGCATTGGGTTTGGTCGGGACCTGACCGAGTACTTTACTTGCGATGAATATTTTAGTGGGGCCTGATGTCTTTTTGCGTTAGGTGTCTTATTTATGACGTTATACTTGATTTATTTAATAGGCCTATTTTCTATGGCATCGTCACTATCTATATCTAAAACTATCTATCTAAAGCTTTATGATGAAACTTGGATACAAAACAAATAAATCCTTAAGGTAAGTAAAACTAAAGTGGATAAATATCTTCAAATTGATAGATCTTCAACCTTCTTGATAGATTTCCCACCTGCCTTCACTTGCAAGTGATCCACATATCTCGAATCTCACTCGATTTCGACTCAGAATGACCCTGTAAAGTACTCGACATCAAGGAATGTAGTCGATGCCGTGTAGGTGTCTTCTTCTCCTCGGATTCTGATCGAGCTCGACTAGGATTCGGACATTCGATGAGTACTCGACATCGAGAAAAGTCCTTGACGTCGAGTAGATTTGTACTACTCGAGTTGTTTCTGTGCTCGGCTTGTGCTCGATCTCGGGCGATGATGCTGAGGTCGACCATGTGTATTCGACATCGACTAGATGTAGTCGATATTGACTAGTCCTATCGAGTGCTCTTTTCTCTCTTCTTTGCTCGATGATTCTTGGTTCAGCTGCTACTCGATTTCGGACTTTCTGCAAAATTAAATAGAAACTAGTGTAGACTCCATAATTTGGTAAATAAGCATAAACTACATAGATTCTGCATAATTGTAACCCAATGATATGAAATGCATGCAGAAAACGATATAAAAGTGAGTATAAAATATGAAAATTTAGGCTCACAACAAATATCAGCATGTCTCTGCAAACGCAAAAGAGCATCTGCACCCTACTCTGGAAGTTCCAAAATCGCCAATCGTCCTCCCACGCGTTAACTTTGAAATTCGTCCTTCTTTTGTTAATGAAATTAGGAGGAATCAATTTCAGAGGAAACCCAATGAGTGTCCTTTAGAGCATATCACTTCTTTTCTAGAGTTATGTGAAGCTATTGTCGATGGTGCTAATCTAGAATATCTGAAACTAAAGGCATCCCGTTGGTCTCTTGTAGGGATAGCTTCACAATGGCCCGAGGGTTTGCCTTCACAATTAATTCGCACGTGGAATGAACTACAAGACTTGTTTTTTAACAAGTTCTTTCGTCCTGCCAAAACAGCTGCTCTCAGACAATAGATCATGACTTTTAGACAAGAGCCAGGGGAGACATTAGCACAAGTCTGGGAGGGCTACAAAAGGCTTCTGAAATCTTGTCCTACACATGGACATCCACCCTTTCTCATCCAGGAGATCATCTTCAACTACCTGGAAGCGCCAACAAAGGACCGAATCAACAACTACACTGCCTATTGGTATCTCGAGTACACCCCACGGCGTGCTTGGGAAACCTTTAAAACGCTGGCTAATTATGACAACACATATGGGACTTCTGCGGCCTCAAATGAAAGGTATCAAAGGCTTGCCCTATCTATGCCCTTATATGAGCCACCCAAGGAAATTGATCCGGACGTCAGGGATCAGTTACATAATGATCACGTTTGTCGTCTCACCAAGCAAGTTAAATTCCTTTCTAAAGATAAACTTGTTTAGAATGTGGGTCTGTGAGGCACAACACTACTACGTGCCCCCATGCCGACCAAATACTAGTAGCAGAAACCCACAAAGAGGTGCGCTATGCGGGAGGGAACTACTCAGGACAGTATCAGCAACAAATCTAGAGCCACTATCGGCAACCCCAATATCAAAGAGACTTCCCCCCCCCCCCCCCCCCCTACAGAGCGTCTGGTCACCCTGACATGGAAGGTAAGAAAGATGATCTACAGACTATTCTTGAGGAGATGCGGAGGAATCACTCAGACAGCAAGTAATCAATCAATTCCATCAACACTCAACTGCACAACATCAACCCTAAGCTTGGGGAGATTGATATCTGGAGGAAAACTATGGAGACCCAAATGGGTCAATTATTTTCATCAATCCCCAAATAATCAGGTACGCTTCCTGGATCCTCAAAACCTAATCCTGAGAATAAATCTACAAGACAAGTAGCTTCCATGAACCTAAGGAGTGGACGTCAGATGCAAACGCCCGAGAAAAACATGGAAGGAGAAGCTGTAGGGGACTACTCGACATCGAGTAAACCAGGCGACGTAGACCAGAACATACTCTACGTCAAGGAGTCCCTAGTCGACGTCGACTAGAATTCAGCACCTGCCCTGAAGTCGACCACTGTACTCGACGTCGACCACCCTCCAGTCGATGTCGACCACCCATCTGCACCTCCGGAAAAGAAAACGCTGCCATTTCAAACAAAATCTTTGAAGGACCCAGCAGAGAAGAAGTTTCAGCGGTTCGTAAAGATGCTTCAAAGGCTCAATTTCACCGTTCCTTTCACAGAAGCGCTTCATGAGATGTCATCATACGTAAAGTTCCTCAAAGAAATCCTAAGCAAAAAAGCGATCAATGGCTGAGATCGCAGAGGAGTGCAGCAAGATGGACCCAGTAGAGAAAACGCCAGATCCAGGTAAGTTCTCTATAACTATTGGATTTAGTCAATACAAGTTTAATGCATTATGCAACTTAGGAGCCAGTGTTAGTATCATGCTTTTATCAATCTGGTCCAAAGTCAAGATAGGTGTTTTAGAGCATTTTGTGCTCGACTATACATGGCAAACAACACTGTAGTCATCCCAACAGGTATGGTGGACGATGTGCCGGTACAGGTAGGTACGTTCTTTGTCCCCGCCGATTTCTTAGTTATCGATATGGCAGAGGACCCTACTTATCGAATTATTCTAGCGATACCTTTCTTAGCAACGGTGGATGCCAACATAAGCGTAAGGAAGGGAGTCCTCACTTTCAACATCAGTGATGAGGTAATTGAGGATTATTTTAATAAAACTGAAAGGCATACAGGTCCTATGGAAGAGGTCAAATTAATCTTTTCCAGGTACATCACTTGCAGGGAGCCCACGGTAAGAAATATGACTCCCGATGAACTAGAGAAGAGGGCTATGGAAGCCCAGGTGGAGGAGATAATGGTAATTTTGAACGAGGAAACCGATGATCTACTCGACATCGACCAAGATAAGTTAACGTCGACTACTTTTTATTCAGAAACTTTGCCAGGATTCAAGTATGGGGTCGATGTCGACCAGAAGTACTCGACATCGAGTATTCTAGTCAACGTCGACCAAAATCGGACACCTCCATCGAGCACACCTTCGTCGAGCAACCCACCCGAGCTAAAGAAGTACTCGACGTCGACCAGACCCAGGAGCACTCGACTCCTCCTTCCTCGACGAGCATGCCACCAGACACACAGCAGTACTCGAAATCGAGGAGTACTACTCGATGTCGAGTAGATCCTGAGGTCCCGAATGCAGATTCAACAAAGGTAAGCCGAGGTACGGACATCTCCTCCCCTATTTCAATCAAAGATTTATCTATACATGGGAGAGGTTTGCCTTGGTATGTGCGATTATGTAGAGTTTCCAATGACGATCCTATGGAATACGAAGTAGGAGACAAGGTCTATGTCCCAAAGTCAAAGAATCATTGGTTTCCTAATAAGTTCAATCACAAAAAGTTGGGACCTTTCACGGTGCACAAGATCCCTTCTAGAGGACTACAACTGATGGATAAGAATGGAGTCTTGTTCGACGCCCATGCCACATGGGCACTGCAGATGCCACCTTGAGCTTAAACGGAAGAAGACGGCTTAGCGACTATAATGTCTAGAGCATGTAACAAAACATTTAGTTTTTGGATTTTGAGACACATTTGCTTTTGGTTTTTGGTTTTTAAAAATATTTTTGGGTTTTGCTATTGTGGATATTATTTGTCTAACAAATCTTTGCAGGTACGAAAAAGTTGCAAAAGTACTCGACGTCGAGTAACCTACTCGACGTCGACCACCCATAACGACCGAAAGAGCCTGTGGTCGAGGAAGGATCATCCTGAGGCTTCTTGTTTACTCGATATTGAGTAGATCTAGTCGACGTTGACTACTCTCCTCAAGATCGACCACTTTTGCAGCAAATTCAGCACTCGATTCTGACATTCTGCACATTTGTCTAGTAAGTTTCTTTCTTTACCCTTGTTTTTATACAGTGGTGACACTGTGATGTTTAAGTATGGGGTGAGGGAAGGGCTTACTTTATACATATTTGACTACATTTGACATTATTTATGCATATTCAAGTTTATTTTTTCAAATTGTTCACACATGGCTATCTTTGGATATGTTCATTTATTTATGTGCTTACAAGTTGTTTTCCAAACACTTTGTTTTCCAAAGTTTATTTTTATCACCCCCATTCAAAAATTTTGATTAGTGTCATGGAAGCTTTTATTGAACTCGATGATGCAAAATTAGATTCATTAGAGATATAGCATGAAATTGCCTAGTAAAGGAAAGTCACAATGAAGTGCATATTTTCTTGAAAACCATGGAATGAGGTAAATTTGAAGTTGCTTTTGACATGTTGCATGATAAGAGGATGCAAGACTTTATATTTTCCATATAATGCTCATATGTTTATATCCCTAGCCATATCCATGCTTATGCATCACAAGCCATATTATGCCTTATTTCATATTTTGCTCCACATGATCTAAATATTGCCTATTTTTTTACCTTATAACCCATCCGTGGAGTATGATGAGAAATTGATATCATTTTTTGGAGATATTATATGGTTGTTGTGTTGTTATCACTATTTTAGAGTTTGGTAGGAAAGTTTTAAAGTTTATGGAAAATTTTTTGAGTGAAAGAAAATCCAGTCACCTCAGGAGATAAAGGTAGATCGACCCTGATCATTGAGATGTTAGTTCAGTGAGATGGGAAACCAAGGTGAGGAGTCCAAAGCACTAAGTATCCGGGGTCATTCATGACACCCATGTCTACGACTCGCGATAAGGCAGTGCTGAGGTTAGAGAGGTAAAAGCATAATATTGAAAAAAGCATTGAGGGATGAGTGAAAGGTGAGAAATATGATGAAGAAGGAATGTGGTATTAATGTTTGGAAAATACTCCATTTCCCCGGATCATTAGCACCACATGGCCAAAAATACATCCCACCTTTAGCCTTTTACCAATCTACTCCTTATTGAGCTTATATAAAGTCCTCTTGATTATTAATCCTTTGTCACTTATGAAATGTTTTTGCATAACCCTCCTTTGGTATGTAGATGTTTCTTTTATTCACAGTCATGGATTTGTGGCACAAGTACCTTTAGAATGATGGTAATTGATTGTAGGGATATTGATAAGGCATATTTTGATAGGTGTTATAGTGTAGTTTTAGCTGTGTTTCATAGGTTTTTTGTTATGTTTTAGAGTTAATTACGTATAATGCTCTTTTAGTGGTAAAGATCGAAAACTATGCTATTTTATTGGATTTATGCATATTCGTAGTGCCGACATGGTGAGGAGTTTGGGAAGAGACCAAAGAGGATGTCCAAATAGCGAGGAACTAGTCAAGGAAAGATTAGAAGACGATTTGGAAAGCAAAGGAGTACAAGAACATAAGCGGAAATGGAGCACATGAAGGAATCGTCTCTTTAAGGTTTTGAGAAGTTTGATTCAGCTTCTGAGTTCTTCATGATAGTTGTAGTACTTGAAAAGATTTTTCCAACGCATATTCAGAAAGTACATTACAAGTTCAGTCTGCGAAGCTGTCTAGGCGGCGCCCGCCGTGGTTTAGGCGGCGCCCGCCGTCCCTTCAGATTTGGATCTACGCGAGCGGCCCAATTTCTATTTTTTGTGGAAACCCTAACCTAGGGTTTTGCCGACCTCTTTAGGCTTTATACTAGGTTTTTCTCAGCCGTTTGGAGACTCGTCTAACAATCTATCATTCATCCAACAGACTAACATTGAGATTTGAGAAGGAGTTTAGGTAAGCCATGCTTGGATAATTCTTCGTTGTTTTCATCTACACTTTTGAGACTTGGTTGGTTGTTTGTGAGTTTCTGATGAAGTATTTTTTTCTCTCTTTAATATCTTTTGATCTCCCTTGCGATTATTGTTGATATTATTGTGATTAGCTACCATGATAGTATCTTGCTAGGTATTTGTTCTTTCATCATTGAATGAATTATGTAGTAGCATGATTAGGATTGTGAGAACCTTCGTTTGATCATGACTAAGTAGGGATTTCGACATATGTCTTAAACATCGGTTACCTTGCATACTTGGTGTTATTCATATGCCTAGATTCTTAGGTATGTGTGCTATCTTTATGTTAAATCTTTGTCTGTGCAAGGGTTACATAAAGGTGTAAGAGATTAATTGTGCTCTTTATGCTTTAATCTATTCAAACTAAGATGGGAGGAATTTGTAGAGAAGACTTCAATTGGATTCAACGACCAATAACACCAATCAATGTCGAGAATTTGTGGATGGAAACATCTCTTTTAACTATCACTTGCTTCTGTTTAGATTAGGTTTTCCATTTACTTTATTCCCATAATTTGCCTTTCAATCGATAAATATACAATTATTGGAAATACCTGTTTCTATGTGGGATCGACCCCTTACTTGCATCCTATACTAGTTTGTTTGTTTGGGAATTATTTTGATAAGGGAAATCAACGACTTTCCCTCTGTCAGATATATAAGAATGAATCTATGATGTTGAGAGTTTAATTTCATCCGTTGTATGACCATTGAAAGTATTGCTTGAGGACAAGCAAGCTTAAGTATGGGGTGTTTACTGTGAGCCTAAATTGTCATGTTTTATGTGAACTTTTATATCGATTTCTACATGCATTTAATATCATTGGGTTAGAATTATGAAGAATCTATGTAGTTTATGCTTATTTGCCAAATTATGGAGTCTACACTAGTTTCTGTTTAATTTCGCAGAAGTCGGGACACTTTACAGCAATTCGGAAAAGGAAGAAAACCATGGAATAGCTCGAAGTCGACTACACCAAACCAGAGGTCAAGTAGAAGCTGAACCAGAACACATCGAGTAAAGAACAAGGAAAAGAGCACTCGAAAACACTAGTCGACATCGGCCAGAAGTGGTCGATGTCGAGTACTTTGATCGACTTCGGCTTCATCACATGAGATCGAGCACGAGCCGAGCAAAAAATCACTCAAGGAGCATAGATCTACTCGATGTTGAGTAGTGTACTCGATGTCGAGTACCCATCGATCGAGAGGCCAATTCTAGTCGAGCTCGAGTCCAAATCCAAGGAGAAGAAGAAAACTACTCGACGTCGAGGACTTCACTCGATGTCGAGTACTCCCCAGCGTCATTTCGAGTCGAAATCGAGTGGAATCCGAGTGATGGTGATTACTTGCAAGCTAAGTCACGTGGAATTCTATCAAGACATGTGATGATATATCAAGGGTTGAAGAGATTTATCCTCCTACAATTAGATATTTCCCTTAAGGTTTTATTTATTTTTATTTCCAAGTTTTATCATTAAGCTTTAGATAGATAGTTTTAGATATAGGTAGATTATTCTTTCCTTAGATAGCGAGGATTGAATACTATAAATAAAGCCATAGGGGCTGATTTTTAAGCATTCTATTCTATTCCAATTTACACATAACACGATAGCTAGAAAGGAAGGAGTTTTTAGAGAGCTTGGCCGAGAGAGGTTGTGTTTTGCGAAAGCGGATTTGACTTCGATCGGTTGTAAGCTTTAATTTGTTTTGATTCAATGCAATTTAGTTTCCTTTTATTATTGACGTGTGTTTTTATGATGAAGAGTGAGTAGTCACCCAACTTCTAGGGTCGGGGTGAGCCCGACGGTTGCCATGTAAGGTAATGCAACAAAGGTACAACTTTTACTGCGATTTCGTCATCTATCCCTGTGAGCATGATTCTTGTTCGACAGTCGAAGGTGATCTTTTTTTGTGTTATTGAAGCGAAAGTGATCTTAATACAAACTTGAATTAATTATGTGAAAAGGGTTAGTAACAATTAGGGCTTATGCGAAAGCCTTTACTTTCCTATTTGTTAATGACGACGGTAATTTGATGAAATGCATGATCTTATATGGTTATCGTTGTGGCATTGAAACCCTGATTCTATGAGCTTTTCTATATTATTGAATTAATTCCCATAAATTTCATGTTGTTTATGTCTTTCTTTCTTGCGAAAAGTTACGGTTTTTATTCTGCAGACTACTCGAGATCGACAATACTGGTCGACGTCGAGTACTATCTTGTCAACGTAAGTACTCGACATTGCTTTGCTTTGCTTTCTGTTGTTCTGTTTTGCAGGTTAACTCGGCTTTTCTACTTTGTCTATATAAAGGCTTGTAAGTCTCACACACACACACAAATATATATATATATATATATATATATATATATAT
Organism: Persicaria maculosa; assembly: GCA_963922045.1. NCBI lineage: Eukaryota > Viridiplantae > Streptophyta > Magnoliopsida > Caryophyllales > Polygonaceae > Persicaria > Persicaria maculosa. Next base: position 39,772,053 of record OY998254.1, on the reverse strand, counting down.
ATATATATATATATATATATATATATATATATATATATATATATATATATATATATATATATATAGGTGTACTTTCCGGTGAGGACACCTCTTACTATGAAACGAGGGGAGAGTTGTGAACCGTTAGATGAGAAACAATATATGGTGGAGAAAAGGCCAAAAAAAATAATAGAGTTAACTTTTATTTAAAAAAAAAAATTAACTGTCTCCAACTTACAATTGAAAACGGTGGAATGTCTGATAAAAAAACGGTGGAATAGTCACTATTCACTGTTTCACTCTTTGAATTTCTAAAATGCTGATCAACTCATTTGTACGTTAATACGTAGTATATCATTAATGAATTGTTTTATATCATATTCGTATTCAAGTGCTAATTCATTCATATTTAAATATTCTTATATTCATATTTAAATGGATCAATCTTCATATTTATATTAGAAAAATATTCATATTTACGTATTGAATTATCCACATTAAAATTGATAAATATTCATATTCAAATGTACAAAGTATTCAATTTTAAATAAGTGATTATATATAGTTATCTATATTTATAGTCATATGTCAGATACATTCATAGTACAAAATATGTTGCAATTTATTCATATTTAAATTGCCAAATATTCACATTTAAATAATTACATATTCTTATTAATTTAGATGCATAAATATTCATAGTACAAAATATATATTTAGATGCATAAATATTCATAGTACAAAATATGTTGCAATTTATCGATCATATTTAAATTGTGAAATATTCACATTTAAATAACTACATATTCTAATTTGGATGCGTAAATATTCATTTTTAAATGGTGACATATTTTCAATATCCATATGGTGAAATTGTACGTGAAATAATAACTGACTTAGCAAAATTCTTGAAAATTAAAATTCATATTTAAATGGGTAAAATATTCACATTTTATATCATAAAAATTCACTTTTAATAATATGAAACTAGATGTTTAAATTTATGATAAAATTCACTTTTAATAATATGAAACTAGATGTTTAAATTTATGGTCGTACACTATAGGTAAAAATCGCATTAGAATTGCACTGGATGGAGAGGCGTGAGTTGCATTTGGGTTACGTGTCCTGCTTAATTGCTTTTATTTTTTTTCTCCATTTTAAAAACTGCTTAACTGCTTTTATTTATTTATTATTTTTTTAATTAAAATTAAGAGATCTTAACCATCCAATTCAAGTAATCTAATGGCCTACAATTGTCCCCCGTTTAACGGTAAGAGGTGTCCTCATAGGAAAGTCTCTCTCTCTCTCTCTCTCTCTCTCTCTCTCTCTCTCTCTCTCTCTCTCTCTCTCTCTCTCTCTCTCTCTCTCTCTATATATATATATATATATATATATATATATATATATATATATATATAGGGTGAGGTTAAAGTGAAAAAGGGGCTTAAGATGAAAAATTTGCTTAAAGTGAAAATGGGATCTAGAACACGCGCGTCACGGTTTTTTTTTTTAAAAAACAACTGAACCGGTGTGAACCGGGAAAAACAGGAAAAAGAACAGAAGCGGACCGGTGTGAACCGCTTCCAACCTTCCTCCTTCCCTCCGTCGAAATGCTTCAAACAGAACCCTAGCCGAGGTCTTCCAAAAGGTCAGTCGCATCTCCGCCAACTCCGCCTTCTCCGCTACATCCACTCCCGCCTCCGATTCCTGGAAGTTTCAATGATCTCCCTTTCGATACCGGCTGGTCCGGCTCTGCTCCGCCTCCGCCTCTGCCTCTGCGCTCAAATCCCCCTTTCGATGCCGGCTTTGCTCCTCCTCCACCTCTACCCTGCAGATCCGGCACCAACATTTAGAAATTGTTGCTTTTTTTTCTTCTTCTGATTCATTTGAGTATTGCCTCAATCGCATATGCTTTTTAATGTTGCAGATTTCGGTGGTGGCCAATACTAAGGTTTTCAGTGTGATTTGCTTCGATCGAGAGGCTAGGGTTTTCCACTTATCCAGGTTTAATCCTCTTGCCAGTATTCTTCAATCATTTCCCCATTTCAATTCTCTCTTTCTGCTACATTGTTTCTTGATTGTAGGATGTTTATGCAGATTTGTATAAATTTAGGGGTTTATAAAAGTTTGATTTGGTTGATTTAGAGAACCTAGCTGATTGTGAGATTCTCAATTTCTCATTACATGTAATGATATTGGTGTAAACTAATAAACTATGAAGTTGGGGATTTCGATCTTTGTAAATTAAATGTTGCTAACATGAATTGCAGTTGAGACTCTGGCTAGATGATTTATATTTGTGTGGTTCTTGCATTGAGATGCTTCTGTGGGTATATGTTAGCTTTGTGAATATGCCATACAAAAATCTAGGGAAGTATAAGACCTTCTGTGATCCCCCAACTTCTGTTGGTATATGTTTTCTAATGTGTGGTTCAATCTGTCATGTTGTGAATTGTGCATGAAAGGAAAGCTAAAAGTTGAATTTCTTTTGAATCATCAGCACCATCACAGTAACGGGAGTGGAGATGTTTTAGAAGATACTGGATGAGGCCCTTGTAGGGGACAATGTCGGGATTCTGTTAAGGGGCATCCAAAAGGGTGATATCCAGAGAGGGATGGTGCTGGCAAAACCTGGATCTATTACTCATGTTTCAAAGTTTGTTGTCATTGTGTACGTGTTAAGGGAAGGAGGAAGGGGGTAGACATTCACCCTTTTTTTCAGGTTATAGACCACAATTTTACATGAGGACCACAGATGTTACAAGCAAAGTGACAAAAGTTATGAACGACAAGGACGAGGAGTCAAAGATGGTTATGCCCGGAGACCGGATCAAAATGGTTATGGAGCTCATTAGGCTAGTTGCTTGTGAACAAGAGATGGGATTCGCAATCAGGGAAGGCGGGAAAACAATTGGTGCTGGTGTGATTCAGTCGGTCACTCGGTAAATGCTCAGCTTGTCATGGGTTGTTCATACATTGTGATATGCCGATGTGATCGAATTAGATGCCGAACTTCAGTTTTGTTATGTAAGTTTATTAGCTTGAAATTAATACAAGTTTGGTGTAAAATAGGGAAAAAAAATCTGCTTTTTTTTGTTGTTGTTAATGAATCCTTTTGTGCCAAATAAGCTTTAAAAGCCTATTAGCTCAATGGTATAGCAATGTGCTTATGTGCAGGATGTGGGTTCGACTCCTACATAGGCTAAATTGCGTAATTTTAATAGTTTGTATTACTTTCTCATAAAAGTGCAATTCATTATCTTAATTCTAAACTTCATAATCTTATTCTTGCACTTTATCATTTTATTTATGCACTTTATAGTCTTAATTGTGCATTCCATAGTATTATTCATGCATTTCATCATTTTATTCTTACATTTTATCATTTTATTCTTGCACTTTATAATCTTAATTGTACACTTTATAATCTTATTTATGTATTTTATTATTTTATTCTTGCACTTTATAGTCTTATTCAAGAATTAGCAAGATTAGATTTAGTTAACAACTTAATTTCGTTTTTTTTTTTTGTAAATTCAGGTAAGATGTACATATATTTGTTTCATAAATTTGATTTTTTTTAGAAATATAAAATCTGATTTTTTCCCCTTAAATCTTGTATTTTGTCTAAGTTGTTGTGTTTCCTGTTTTCTTGAGCTAAAATCTGATTGTTCCTTCATCATCTTATTCTTGCACTTAAGCATTTTATTTATGCACTTTATAATCTTAATTGTGCACTTCACAATCTTATTCTTGCATTTTTTTCATTTTATTTATGCATTTCCTAATCTTATTCATGCACTTCATATTATTATTCAAACAATTCATCATTTAATTCTTGCACTTTATCATTTCATTTATGCACTTCATAATCTTAATCGTGCACTTTAACATCTTATTCTTGCACTTAATCATTTTATTTATGCACTTCACAATCTTATTCTTGCATTTTTTTTTCATTTTATTTATGCATTTCGTAATCTTATTCATGCACTTCATATTATTATTCAAACAACTCATCATTTAATTCTTGCACTTTCTCATTTTATTTATGCACTTCATAATCTTAATTGTGCACTTTAACATATTATTTATGCACTTTATCCTTTTATTCTTGCATTTTACAATCTTAATTGTGCACTTCACAATCTTATTCTTGCATTTTTTTCATTTTATTTATGCATTTCGTAATCTTATTCATGCACTTCATATTATTATTCAAACAATTCATCATTTAATTCTTGCACTTTATCATTTTATTTATGCACTTCATAATCTTAGTTGTGCACTTTAACATTTTATTTATGCACTTTATCCTTTTATTCTTGCACTTCACAATCTTAATGGGCACTTCACAATCTTATTCTTGCATTTTTTTCATTTTATTTATGCATTTCGTAATCTTATACATGCACTTCATATTATTATTCAAACAATTCATCATTTAATTATTGCACTTTATCATTTTATTTATGCACTTCATAATCTTAATGGTGCACTTTAACATCTTATTTATGCACTTTATCCTTTTATTCTTGCACTTTATAATCTTAATAATGAACGAAAACAAACATAAGACACCCATAAATAGCCTATGCGGGATTTGAACCCGCATCTTTGTGCATAGCACATCGCTCTACCATTTTGAGCTAATAGGCCTTAAACCATTGATAAATGCATTAAACCATTGAAAAAGCTAATAGATGCCAGCTTGTTTTTAACCATCTCATGACATCTTAAAACAAAATTTCTGGCAAGGAACCTCTCTGCAAATAGGTTTTCAATCAAGATAATAAGAACTATAAGTAGATACTGTAAAACTTTAAACTTCGGGACTTAGCAGTCACAAACATTAGTTCGCATGACATCTCAAAATAAAATTTCTGCAGCATGATGTTTGTGACCCATGTAATGACCAGGTTGCATCTGAGGTTCCTTATGCATACTTTTTGGTTGCACATACAAGTTCATAGCTGCCCTATTTTCATAGCTATTATGCATAGGTTTCTCTGCTGCAAGCTCATTATTCAGTGAATGAACAGAATGATGACAATGTACATGTTTAACTGCTTCAGGATGATCCTTTTAAGTACTGTCTCAATGTAGTTATTGTTGGAGGTCGAAGTCATATCTCTGTAAACACTCACGCCATTGGAGTACTGGTTAGGGATGTTACTTCCAGAATAAGACTGCATATTGTGAATCACCTCAGGTTTCTCGTCCAAGCCATTTTCAAGAAGAGATAGGGTTATTGCATCGATACAAGAAACTTTAATGTGCAAGCCAGCATTATACTTGCATCCAAATAAAGAAAAAAATGCACTTTAAATATATTAAAGAAGTATTCAGTTTTAGAAACTCTGAACTGAAAAAATCTTCAATACAGCCAGAGGAGATTGGCTGTCCTCATACCTGGAGAAGGCAGAAGAACCAGAACACCTCAATACATTTCTGTGCACATTTGCAAGCAACAGAATCAAGTGTTCCCTTTGATTTCCAATATTATCCTTCTGCATAAGAAAACACGATGACAGATCAGCCAAGGTTTGTACATAAGTAGAAAAAACACCTAGCACATAAAAAGAAAAATGAGAGCTCAAACACCATAGATTACCTGAAATCCCAATGTTTCCCAAAGCCAGTCTAAGATATCGTCATCTTTCTTCTTCCTATATTCCTTGGGGCATGGAAGACCCCTAGTGTTACGAAGTGTAACTATAGCTGCTTGAGTCTTCAATACAAAGGTACAAAACTCGAGAAAAATCATAATAGCACTTTACATATTGACCAAAAATGCACAAAAGAATATTTAAAAAAAAACCTCTGGATATCTCATAATTGCGTGATCAGCACTATCAGGATCAAGAGGAAGACTATTGTAAGGAAAATAGTTTTCTGGTTTTAATGCCACTTCATCATGAGTTTTCAATATCAGTATGTGCAACAAATAAAGTGCATGTCAATGGAGATAAACAGCCTAACCATATAAATACCAACTTTATGATCTCAAGATATTAGAATTCAGAAACCAAACCAGATTCTAACCATCAATAACTATAAAATCCACACAGAATTATTCAATCAAAGTAACAACTCCTGTCAAGTTACATTCCATCTAGGGTCGTTTGGACTTCATACACTTCATGATTTTATTCTTGCACTTTATGATTTTATTAATGCACTTCATCAAAGTAACAATTCCTGTCAAGTAATAATTCCGGATTTTATTCTTGTACTTAAGTTGATATTTCCATCTGCACCACAGAATATTGCACAAAGGGTAAAGAAGATGTATTAAGTGCAGAAAGTTTAAAGAAGAAGTGTGTGCTGAACCAATCTAATTGTCAGTGTGCTATACACATAAATCTTATTTTATCAAGTGCATAAATAAGATAAGGAAGTTCAAAAATAAGATTACTAAGTGCAAAAATAATAGTATGACTAAACTTTGCACATTAAAACTATGAAAAAAACTAATGACATAGATCCAAGCGGAATCGAACCACCAACCTCCCGAACAACAATTGCTTGGGTGCTCTTTCCTATTTGAGCTTATGGATCTTAATGTTAAAACCTACCAACTATTAAAAAAAGTGCATTAAAAGGATGCTCATAAAAAACATAACAATGGCTCACTAAAAAAAGACTTGGCATCATTGTATTACTCATATTAGAATGCTAAAATGATGCACTATCCTACCTAATGTCTTTCTAGAAAGTGATTCGCCAAGAAAAATTGAAAGTGGTAAAAGATTTCAACTTCAACTTTAAATTGGCTAACTCCTGGCAGAGGAAAAGGATTTAGCAATAAATCCATGACAAATCACCATAAGCAAACAAAATAGACAGCAATAGCTGACTAAAAACGACTCCTACCACCATGACATAACCAAAGCCCCTTAAAAGCATAAAATTCAGCAACTCAAGCAATAAATCCATGACCAATCAAGGTAATTTGCAAGCCAAGCCAACCCATTGATTCAGGAAGGTTGGATCAACTGGCTAGTTTTGACATGTGTATTGGAAAATTCAGCAACTCAAGCACACTAGAGCGACTAGTTTTGACATGTTCATCAGAATCCGCCCCATCCCCTATGATCTCCCGACCTTTGCCATAAACCTCAAAAGAAATTCCATAACAATTTCCCCAAATCACAAATCCCCAATTTCCCCCAATCGATTCCATCCAAACCCTAACAATTGAAATTTCCCAAATTAATATGGACAATATCAATGTGTGGGAAAAATCAAAGTAAGGATACATACCGTAATTGTGAAGCACGAGGGTAAGAGGAAGAATAGGGGTTGAGAACTCAGAGGTAAAGGAGGAAGAACGGTGGCGGTCGGGCTGGTGTGGCCTGCTAGGCGAGGCAGAGCTGTTGGCGACGAAGGGGCGGGCTTCGGGGCTGTTGGAGAGCGCGAAGTTGGTGCGGGAGCTGCTGCATGCCGGAGCTTCTGGCGGTGATGAACGCCGACGAGGTTGATCGAAGAGCGAGCGGAAGGAGAGAACGGTGAGTGCGAGAGAAAGGAAGAGGGTTTATTTCTCTGAAAACGGGTCGGGCCATTTACACCTAAACAGAATCCGCGCCCCAAACCCATAAATTAGGCCTATTTTCACTTTAAGCCAAATTTTCATTTTAAGCCCCATTTTCATTTGAACCTTTACCTATATATATATATATATATATATATATATATATATATATATATTTACATATTTTTTGATAAGGTAATAATTTGAAGGTCAAGCAAGCCTGGTTCATCGAGAGACCGACAAAGTCGGGAGACGACGAACCTCCAAATATACAACCTAAAAAAGCAGAAATACAAACAACAAGCAGAAATAAACTCTACAACAAGACGACTCAAAAGGCCAACTTCCATAAAAGCAAAGTCAAACACATATGAATAAGAATCCTCTCTCTACTCCATCTCTACTCCATGTTATTCATATCCCTCAAATTACAACAAAAATGAAACAATAAAAAAATTCAATATAGCCAAACCAATGTATAATTAATTGTGTAACAGATTCAACTTAATATGAATTGTACTTGTGAAATTCGGAACAACTGATTCATCATAGGATAAAAATGAAAATTAGAGTAAATAAAAGACATGTTTTTGTACAATACTTAGTATAAGATAAAGAGGATCAATTGCCAAATAAGAAGTTAAAAATATCCGTCATTTTTCAAATTTCTCACTGAGCCTAATTTTAATTAATAAAAGATCGAGTAAGAAACCCGGCCCGTTCGATCCCCTAATCTTGGATCCGAACGGTCAAAGCAAAGCGATCTCTCCCTCTCTCTTTCTCGATCGGGTCACATAATAAGAAATCAGGTCAGTTCGATACTTCGATCTGATAGTAGTATAAATACCAATTACCAACTCATAAAAGCATCGATGGATGAATCACTTAGCCATAGAAGACGAATGCGTGGGGTCACCGAGCGGCACATGGCTGACGGAACCCGATCCATGCTGCCTATGGAGGAGCTCGCGTGCCAGGGCTTGTAGGTCGCCGCCTCCACCGCCCGAGGTGGAGGCTGCAGGGGCCCCAGGCCGTTGGCCTAAGAAGTGCCTAGGGTCATGGAGGGGCCGATGGGCTTGGGCCTGCATGGGCCAGGGGCCGGGCTGGGCCATGGGATCGAAGGGGGAGGAGAGCTCAAAGGACGGTGGGATGGATGAGGCTGGAGGGAGGTCGGCGATCGACAGAGGAGGCGGCACCATCATCGCCTGCGGTGGCGGAGGCGGCGGAGTCGGGATCTCTAGGGATGCAAGGTGGCCTTGCAAGTATGCCAGCTCTCCTTGTAGATTTACCACCTGGATCAATTACATAACTTGTAAATATATACCAATAAGTAATTAAATATTAATAGTCAATATTGGCCAGATTTGATTTTATATGAACCAAAAAAACAGTACATTAATAAAATTCGTATATATACACCGCGTTGCAGAATATATATATATATATATATATATATATATATACTAAAACAGCGGCATGAATCGACTTCTGTTGCGATTCGCATATGTGTCATATTTTGAATTAAAATGATGTTAATATTGCATACGTGTCACATTAATTATGAATTAATAGGGTATTATCTTTTTCAGTCACATCAATTAATAAACCAGTATAATTTTGTTATCTCAATTAATGGTCTCACTTATTTTTATAAATATTCAACCTTTTAGGATATATGATGGCTAGGCACGTGGTGACTAGCACTTGTGTGAAACACTAGGTGTTGAACAACTTGTATTGAGGTCATTTATATATTCATACAGATTGTTGGTTACATTGTCTCTCGGTTGTTGGGACTAACTAACCAAGATCCTAACAAGTGGTATCAGCAGTTTGGCGATCTCTCGGCTATAGCGGACGCTACTCGTCTCAAAACCACGGAGAAGATAGATATTCAACTTCAGCAACTACAGACATTCACAGCGAGCTCGCACGAACGATTAATGGAGGCAATTCAGAAGCAGGATGATCATCAGCAGGCACTTCAAGATCAGCAACAAACAATGATCGACATGAAGCGATCGACGGAAGAATTTCAGGCAAGGACGGAGCAATTCCAAATGCGAATTGAGCAAAGTGTGACACAGGTTGCCAAATGGATTCGCATGCAAAATCAGAAAGCTGCTCTCCAATCGGGATTTGTCACGCCACTAGTAGAGCACCAAGAAAAGATACCTCCAGTGAACAACAGGGAGATACCGGAGGAATCGAACGCGTATATACCTCCACCTGAGGAACGACGGCGCCTTCAATACTCATAACCGCTTTCCCAAGGTGGATTTTCCGATCTTTGATGGAAAGAAACCGAGAAGCTGGGTACGAAAGTGCGATAAATACTTTCTTCTATTTGGGATTCAGGAACACCAGAAAGTGGAATTGGCGGCCATGTATATGCACGACCGAGCTGACACATGGATTCAGGGATATTTGATGCAAAGAAAAGGGGTGAGATGGAAGGAAATGAGTGAGGCCCTTTTCTGCAGATTTGGAGAAAAGCAAGCCACGGAAATTGTTGAGGAATTCAACAAATTGAGCCAGATTGGAGAATTGGAGGATTATAATGAAATATTCGAGGAGCTCCGAGCAGGTATGCTCTCGTACAATCCACATCTACCCGAATGTTATTTTGTTACTTATTGAAACCTTGGAACTCGCTAGATTACACAGTGACGTTGTCCAAGCATTGGTCAAGGCTAGCAAGCCTCCATGGAAACCGAGTTTCGTAAGTGAGAGAACTCAGGATGGGAGCAAGAATTCGAAAGAATTCAAGAGGGCAGCGGGATTGTGTTTCATATGTGGCGACAGGTATTATGTTGGCCACAAATGCAAGAACTCTTTGGTGAAGTATGTGACCATTCAGGATTTGGATTCGGGTGAAGAAGAGGAAACTGGTGAAATTGTGATAGAGGAATCCGGGCCCGAGGAAGGTGATCAGGAAGGATTCGTGCGAGCCTTAACTGGAAATGGTTTAGAAACGTCGATCATGGTCAAAGGCTTTGTAGGAAATAGAGTGATCAGTGTCTTGATCGACAGTGGATCCACTCATAGCTTTGTGGATCCTTTGATTGCAAAGGAAGTTGGGTTTATGTTGCTACCTGCCAATTTGATGATTGTAGAGGGTCTCAATAAGGGAAAGTTGTTCTGTTGGCAGGAGTGCAAGAATTTTCAGTGGAAAATGCAAGGGGCAATTACAGATTTGATGTTCGAGCATTAAAGATTGGTGATTTTAAATTGCTGCTTGGGGTCAATTGGATGAAGATGTACAACCCAGTGCAATTTGATTATAATAAGATGACTATTGCATTCTCTAAAGATGGCAAGAAAGTAAAACTGAAAGGGGTGAGTGAGGATAAGAAGGAGATTGTGATCAAGCACCTCACTGGGAAGGAGCTACAAATGCTGATCAGAGGGGAGGAACACGAATCCATTTCCCAGATCGCCCAAGTGTTTCAGTTCAATGCTAAGATGGAAGAGACTCCACCAGCAGTACAAGAAGTCTTGGGGAGGTTTCCAGAAGTGTTTGCAGAGCCCAAGCAACTACCACTTGAAAGGGGGTGTCAACATGGGATACCACTGAAACCAGGGACGCAGGCAATTTGTTCGAAGCCTTATAGGTATCCCCATGGACAGAAGGATGAGATTGAAAGGCAAGTGAAAGAAATGCTATCTAGTGGGTTGATCAGACACAGCCAGAGCTCATTTGCTTCCCATACCTTATTGGTTAAGAAGAAGGATGGAACTTAGCGCTTTTGTTTGGACTATAGGAAACTGAATGAAGCAACAGTGAAGGATAAGTTTCCTACACCTAACATAGAGGAATTGTTAGATGAATTAGATGGGGCTGCTATCTTTCCAAAACTCGATCTAAGAGCAAGGTATCACCAAGTAAGGGTAGCCGAATCTGACATTCCTAAGACAGCCTTCAGGACTCATAATGGACATTATGAGTTTAATGCCATGCCTTTTGGGTTGACAAATGCACCAGCAACATTTCAGTCCTTGATGAACATGGTATTTGCTGAACTTTTGCGCAAATTTGTGTTAGTTTTCTTTGATGATATACTGATTTACAGTGGCACACTTGAGCAACACTTAGTACACTTGGAGACTGTGTTGGAGATTATGAAAAAACATCAGCTTTTTGCTAAGCTTTCTAAGTGTAATTTTGCTGTGAATAGAGTGGAGTACTTAGGCCACCTAATTTCTAGGGAAGGATTAGCAACTGACCCTTCAAATATTGAAGCAGTAATGAAATGGCCTGTCCCAAGGAGTGACAAAGAGTTGGGAAGCTTTTTTGGGTTAGCAAGGTACTATAGGAGATTCATCAGGAACTTTGGGGTAATTTGCAGACCTCTTACCGAGTTATTAAAGAAGGAGAAGTTTGTGTGGGGAGAAGATAGTGACATTGCATTTCAAACAGTAAGACAACTAGTATCAGCTCCACCAGTCCTAGCCCTTCCAGATTTTTCCTTACAATTCCAAGTGGAAGTTGAGGCTTGTGAGGATGGAATTGGGGCAGTTCTTAGCAAAGCTCTTCATGGTCAACATCTTCTTCTGCCCACCTATGAGAAAGAATTGTTGGCAATCTTGTATGTTGTAGACAAATGGTGCCACTACTTGGAACCTGCTCATTTTATAATTGTCACTGATCACCAGAGCCTGAGATATTTGTTAGAGAAACAAGTGACAACACATCTCCAAAAGAAGGCCATCAGAAAACTCTTAGGGCTTTCTTACTCAATTCAGTGCCGGATGGGAAGATGTAATGTAGTTGTAGATGCACTGTCGAGGAGAAGATTAGCAGCACCCGAAAGTACAGAGGGATCATGCAATGCATTAGTAGTTATCACACCCAGATGGATTCAGGAGGTAGTAGCTAGTTATGTGAATGATTCGGAGATTGCCAGAATCAGGACTGAGGCTGCAGTGGATCCCCAATCTCAGTTCAAATGGCAAGGGGATGTGTTACGCTATAAGGGAAGATTGGTGATTGGGGATAGTCAGGAAATGTAAGTCAGAATTGTCCAAGCTTTTCACTCTGAAACAGTGGGAGGACATTCAGGAGTAAGGGCTACTTATCAAAGGATCAAATCCTTGTTTTACTATTCACGGATGAAGGCATTTATTGATAACTTTATCAAGGAATGCGATGTCTGTCAACGCCATAAACATGAGATTGTAGCATACCCGGGGTTGCTACAACCTCTACCAATTCCAGAGAAGCCAGGGATGTCAATTGGCATGGACTTTGTTGAAGGTATGCCTAAGTCAAGCGGGTTTGATGTGGTTTTGGTGATAGTTGACATGCTCACTAAGTACTGCCATTTTTTGTTTCTCAATCATCCGTTCACATCTAGTCAAGTCGCCAAGCTATTCCTTGACAATATATACAAGCTGCACGGACTACCTAGGGACATTGTATCTGATCGAGACAAGGTCCTCACAAGCCACATGTGGAGGGAATTGTTCACTACTCTGGGCACAACATTGAAGATGTCAACGGGTTACCATCCACAAACCGATGGGCAGATAGAACGGGTTAATCAATGCCTTGAGACTTACCTGAGATGCATGTGTTCGACATTGCCAAGGCAGTGCGCTAAGTGGCTTTCATTGGCGGAATGGTGGTATAATACATCTTATCACACAGCTTTGAAGACATCTCCCTTTCAAGCTCTGTATGGCTACAGTCCACCACAACTGGGAATTCGTTCAAGTAGTGTCACAACAGCTTCAATTGAAGACTGGTTTCAGGAAAGGGATGGTACTTTGAGTTTGTTAAAGGAAGGGTTATCTATTGCCCAGGAGAGCATGAAGTTCTTTGCCAATAACAAGCGTTCAGAAAGGGTGCTTCAGGTAGGAGATATGGTGTATTTGAAATTACAACCATATAGACAGACTTCATTAGCTTTACGCAAATGCCTCAAGCTCAGTGCAAAGTATTATGGTCCATTTGAAATCGCTGCCAAGATTGGGGAAACGGCTTACCGATTGGCATTACTACCTTCATCAAGGCTCCACCTTGTATTTCACATTTCTCAATTGAAGAAGAGGATTGATCCTGCTGTGACAGTGAATCCGGAGCTTCTTGTGACTGATGATGAATGGGTGATTGTTGCTGCACCAGAGGTTGTATTAGACTCCAGAGTTACTCACCTCACTAATGGGGATCTGGTAGTGGAATGGTTGGTGAAATGGATCAACTTACTAGCTGATGAAGCAACATGGGAACCAGCAGGGCATATCATCCATCAATTTCCTGATTTTTCTTCTTAGAACCTTGAGGACAAGGTTGGTCTTAGGAAGGGGGTTATGTTAGGATATATGATGGCTAGGCACGTGGTGACTAGCACTTGTGTGAAACACTATAAGAGGTGTTGAACAACTTGTATTGAGGTCATTCATATATTCATACAAATTGTTGGTTACACTCTCTCTCAGTTGTTGGGTAACTAACCAAGATCCTAAAACAACCTTATGGGTTTATTAATTAGTTAGAAAACTTATTTTTTTATCAAATATTTGTCCAAATTGAACATAATATGTCTACATATAAATTCTCTCTCCACATTGTAATTACTATTGTCACTTTTACTATCGGCAATTTTTTTTCTAAAATATCTCATGGGATTCATAATTAGTAATTCAATATTCTAGCAATAACTTTATATATTAACGTGAAATGCCAATGTTATATATCCTTGAATTGGTAAACCAATGTTATATATCCGCAAAATAAAGAACGACGGAAAATATAATTAACTCGAGCTAAGCAAATGAGAGGAGGACATGGTATATATTTTGTTAAAGGGAGCATGTATTATTATTATAATAATAAAATGATATTATGGATTAAACCAATATAAAGAACGGGGTTATTTTTGCAAACGTGACATTTTATGGATTAAAATGATATTATATTTTTGAACAACATCAATTAATAAACCAATATAATTTTTTTCATCTCAATTAATGATCCCTTTTTTTTTTAAATATTCAACCTTACATCTTAATTAGTTAGAAAACTTATCTTTTTACATCTTATCTTTTTTAAAAGAAATAATTAATATATGTAAAAAATAAAATTAGATATATCTATTCAATAAATCAATATATCTATATATGCATAAGATAAAATTTTATTCTAATTCTATTTAATCAATATATCTATGTATGCAAAAGATAAATTTTAACCGAATTTGATTAGATATGGATATATTTTCAAAAGATATTAACCAAATTTAAATACTACTATTTAAGATAAGGTTTAATAATTAATATATGCATATGTAAGATAAAATTTTATTCTAAATCTATTTAATCGATATATCTATATATATATTCATAAGATAAAATTTGGCTCAATTTGATTGGGTATGGATATATGTTTAGAAGATATTAACGAATTTTAAATACTATATAAGATAAGATTTACCTATTATATAAGATACGATTTTACCTATGTAACATATGTAACCAATTTTAGAAGATATATATAATTGATATAATAAATGATAAGTCGTATGTAACATATGACATATTCTCCTTATTATTATTATTATTATTATTATTATTATTATTATTATTATTATTATTATTATTATTATTATTATTATTATTATTATTATTATTATTATTATTATTATTATTATTATTATTATTATTATTATTATTATTATTATTATTATTATTATTATTATTATTATTATTATTATTATTATTATTATTATTATTATTATTATTATTATTATTATTATTATTATTATTATTATTATTATTATTATTATTATTATTATTATTATTATTATTATTATTATTATTATTATTATTATTATTATTATTATTATTATTATTATTATTATTATTATTATTATTATTATTATTATTATTATTATTATTATTATTATTATTATTATTATTATTATTATTATTATTATTATTATTATTATTATTATTATTATTATTATTATTATTATTATTATTATTATTATTATTATTATTATTATTATTATTATTATTATTATTATTATTATTATTATTATTATTATTATTATTATTATTATTATTATTATTATTATTATTATTATTATTATTATTATTATTATTATTATTATTATTATTATTATTATTATTATTATTATTATTATTATTATTATTATTATTATTATTATTATTATTATTATTATTATTATTATTATTATTATTATTATTATTATTATTATTATTATTATTATTATTATTATTATTATTATTATTATTATTATTATTATTATTATTATTATTATTATTATTATTATTATTATTATTATTATTATTATTATTATTATTATTATTATTATTATTATTATTATTATTATTATTATTATTATTATTATTATTATTATTATTATTATTATTATTATTATTATTATTATTATTATTATTATTATTATTATTATTATTATTATTATTATTATTATTATTATTATTATTATTATTATTATTATTATTATTATTATTATTATTATTATTATTATTATTATTATTATTATTATTATTATTATTATTATTATTATTATTATTATTATTATTATTATTATTATTATTATTATTATTATTATTATTATTATTATTATTATTATTATTATTATTATTATTATTATTATTATTATTATTATTATTATTATTATTATTATTATTATTATTATTATTATTATTATTATTATTATTATTATTATTATTATTATTATTATTATTATTATTATTATTATTAAGAAAGTAAGAAACCGCAGAACGGACAGGTAGTAAGACAAGTAATATACTAAAATAGAGAACTAAAACGGGATCTGGTGTGATTTGCATACGCTGAATTTCCTGGATTAAAACGGGGTTATTTTTGCAAACGTGACATTTTATGGATTAAAATGATATTATATTTTTGAACAACATCAATTAATAAACCAATATAATTTTTTTCATCTCAATTAATGATCCCTTTTTTTTTTAAATATTCAACCTTACATCTTAATTAGTTAGAAAACTTATCTTTTTACATCTTATCTTTTTTAAAAGAAATAATTAATATATGTAAAAAATAAAATTAGATATATCTATTCAATAAATCAATATATCTATATATGCATAAGATAAAATTTTATTCTAATTCTATTTAATCAATATATCTATGTATGCAAAAGATAAATTTTAACCGAATTTGATTAGATATGGATATATTTTCAAAAGATATTAACCAAATTTAAATACTACTATTTAAGATAAGGTTTAATAATTAATATATGCATATGTAAGATAAAATTTTATTCTAAATCTATTTAATCGATATATCTATATATATATTCATAAGATAAAATTTGGCTCAATTTGATTGGGTATGGATATATGTTTAGAAGATATTAACGAATTTTAAATACTATATAAGATAAGATTTACCTATTATATAAGATACGATTTTACCTATGTAACATATGTAACCAATTTTTAGAAGATATATATTATTATTATTATTATTATTATTATTATTATTATTATTATTATTATTATTATTATTATTATTATTATTATTATTATTATTATTATTATTATTATTATTATTATTATTATTATTATTATTATTATTATTATTATTATTATTATTATTATTATTATTATTATTATTATTATTATTATTATTATTATTATTATTATTATTATTATTATTATTATTATTATTATTATTATTATTATTATTATTATTATTATTATTATTATTATTATTATTATTATTATTATTATTATTATTATTATTATTATTATTATTATTATTATTATTATTATTATTATTATTATTATTATTATTATTATTATTATTATTATTATTATTATTATTATTATTATTATTATTATTATTATTATTATTATTATTATTATTATTATTATTATTATTATTATTATTATTATTATTATTATTATTATTATTATTATTATTATTATTATTATTATTATTATTATTATTATTATTATTATTATTATTATTATTATTATTATTATTATTATTATTATTATTATTATTATTATTATTATTATTATTATTATTATTATTATTATTATTATTATTATTATTATTATTATTATTATTATTATTATTATTATTATTATTATTATTATTATTATTATTATTATTATTATTATTATTATTATTATTATTATTATTATTATTATTATTATTATTATTATTATTATTATTATTATTATTATTATTATTATTATTATTATTATTATTATTATTATTATTATTATTATTATTATTATTATTATTATTATTATTATTATTATTATTATTATTATTATTATTATTATTATTATTATTATTATTATTATTATTATTATTATTATTATTATTATTATTATTATTATTATTATTATTATTATTATTAAGAAAGTAAGAAACCGCAGAACGGACAGGTAGTAAGACAAGTAATATACTAAAATAGAGAACTAAAACGGGATCTGGTGTGATTTGCATACGCTGAATTTCCTGGATTAAAACGGGGTTATTTTTGCAAACGTGACATTTTATGGATTAAAATGATATTATATTTTTGAACAACATCAATTAATAAACCAATATAATTTTTTTCATCTCAATTAATGATCCCTTTTTTTTTTAAATATTCAACCTTACATCTTAATTAGTTAGAAAACTTATCTTTTTACATCTTATCTTTTTTAAAAGAAATAATTAATATATGTAAAAAATAAAATTAGATATATCTATTCAATAAATCAATATATCTATATATGCATAAGATAAAATTTTATTCTAATTCTATTTAATCAATATATCTATGTATGCAAAAGATAAATTTTAACCGAATTTGATTAGATATGGATATATTTTCAAAAGATATTAACCAAATTTAAATACTACTATTTAAGATAAGGTTTAATAATTAATATATGCATATGTAAGATAAAATTTTATTCTAAATCTATTTAATCGATATATCTATATATATATTCATAAGATAAAATTTGGCTCAATTTGATTGGGTATGGATATATGTTTAGAAGATATTAACGAATTTTAAATACTATATAAGATAAGATTTACCTATTATATAAGATACGATTTTACCTATGTAACATATGTAACCAATTTTAGAAGATATATATAATTGATATAATAAATGATAAGTCGTATGTAACATATGACATATTCTCCTTATCTTAATAGTAATAACCAATCAAAAAAATGTATCTCCACCTTAATCAATTTTAAGATAATAGTTTTCCTATGTTTTTAGACATAGATATATTTTGGAAAGATTTTACCCAATTATGTAAGATTTTGATAATAATTATATAAAAGTTTGTTAATACTTTCAATATATTCATCAGAATCAATTGTAATTTTATTTAAATTGTGTAACAATTCAAAAGTGTTGAAATAAATTAACGAGCTTTCTGAACGGGTATTTATATTAAATTTATTTAAAACGCACTCGGTGCGGATACCGAACTAGTTGATGTAGTATAATGTTATTGTAAAATTATTATTCATTTTGAATAATAAAAGTCTAAGCTCGGTTGGTAATTAAAAAAAAATAGGAGGGTTTGGGTTAGTATTAAAGTTTATCTGTAAAACTTGTTTTGGATTTATTTGTATCTAACTTTTTATAAAAAAAAACAATTTTTATCAATAATATCTAAAACAAATTGGAGAAAAAAATATAAAACAAATAAATGTGACATTCTTATAATTTTATAGTTCAATCTACTTAAGAATATATATAAATTTTCATAATGTTATCATTTAACCTACTTGCAAATATTTCTATATATATGTCGATTTTGCATAACTTTATCCTTTACTAGTTAATACACATGCAAATTTATAAGGATATATATTTAACCTCTTTTAGACACGACGGTTAATGATCCGACGTCTTTTATCAACATATCATCCTATGTATCCACACTAATTAGCGACTATAATAAATTTTTAATATAGGTATTTAACTTCATATCTTAAGTAATTACAAAACCTATTATTTTACCTTGAGTTATTTTTATAAATATTTTATCTTGAGTACTTAATTATTTATTTTTAGTTATTAAAGTTTGCTATGTTAGTTGATCATAATATATATCTAATGATAAGATTTTATTATTGTTATTATTATTATTAAGAAACCGTAGAACGGACATATAGTAAGACTAGTAATATGCTAAAACAGAGGCCTAATTCATACAAATTCAAGGTACTACTCCCTCTGTAACGAAATTATTTCTCACATTTTAATAATTCATAGAGTATATTAATCTTTGAATATTTGAGAAATACCATATTTTATTTATATGTTCCATTCTATCATGTGGTTATATTTCTAATAAAATGTGCATAATTAAAATTATGTTATTCCATATTTCTTCTTATTTATCAACAAATCCAACAATTATAAATAACCTATTTACAAATTCAAGGTACAGTATATAGAGAAGCAAAAACGCGCGCGAAAGCTTGAGTGAAAATGGAACATCTATATATCAATATCTATATCCATATATAAATATATAAAAGAAACTTTTTGCCCACTTAATGCTTTAACTCCATGAGTAATAAGTAATAACCCTTTAAAAAGAATAAAGAAAGATATAAACAAGCAAACAAATAAATAAATAAAAATATGCCAATTAAAGCTCCAACCATTGAATATATCTTTTTTACATTAATGTGAAGGAGTAAATTGAAGAATAAGTGAATTTCCTATTTAAAATATTAAAATCTATCTATCTATATATAAAGACTTTTTTTCCATTAATGTGAAGTAGTGAATTGAAGAATTAGTGAATTTACTATTTTTAAAATTAAATTTAGATATAAAAATAATTGGTGTCATCTATTTATTTTTAATTAAAATAAAAATATTAAAAGGATAAGTATAAGGAGAATTATTACAGTTTTTTCATAAGTAGCAGTAAGGGTATAGATATACAAATATAAGTATACTACGTACTTTCAATTTTATTCAAATATGATTAAGAAACATTTTTATTCAATTTTATTCAAATATGATTATTAAAAAAGAAGAACACTTATTAAAATTTTCATAAGTGAAGAAAGCTATGAGGTTATTATATATAGCCAAAATTATTCTCTCCTTATTTTGTTTTCTATTACTAATGCTATATTTTGGTGGATAATATACAATAATATATCATAATATTAGTTATTGTATAATTTTTTTTGATACTGATATAAATATAAATATTGATATGAAACGAAAAAAATCTATACAGTTGATAATATTTTAATTCTGCCCTTCATTTCTAGAGTACATAATGGAAAATAAATCAACCAATAAAAATAAATATAGCTCAATTGGTATATGAAAATATTTTGTTAAATATAATTCAAACTAAATAATATGAAATAAAATTAATAATGGGACATACAGAATTGAACAAAGGTCAGTTAAGTGAATGAGGTAGAGCCGTAGAGGTAAGACGTGGGTTGTGGAGGTCACTGGTCAGCCTCACCCCCCTCAAAAACAGGAGTAACGCGCGACCACCTCCTTGTTATCTGCTTCTTTTGCGTACGTTCCATTTCTTCCTTAACTTTTTATTTGACCGACTTCTATTTATTAATTTACTATAAAATTAATTACCTCTATTTTTTAATCCTTCCCATCACAACTGTCTTTTACATTCAAAATTTTTTTTTTGGGTTAAATTTTACAATATCATTCCTAAATTAGGGTGCTTTAACAAATTTATCCCTAATTTATTCACAAAATACTTCTTGAATTACGTTTAACTTTTTTTAAATGATTTTAATAATTTTTTTATAAGTTACATCATTTCTTTATTTATAAAATTTAAATATATTGTGAAATAAATTAACCAAAATTTTTAATAATACTGTACAATATATGAAATATAATGTATGAACATTTTTAGAAGATATTTTATACGAATAAAAAAGCGGTGTTTTTTAATTTTTTTTAATACCAAAACAAATATAATTTCTAGTAGTTTTGTGAAAAGTGTTTGGTTTTAATTTTATACTCTGTATATGATTTTGATTTATTAATATAATAATAACAACAACAACAACAACAGAACATAAAAAATGGATGGACAAAAGGCCGGGTTCTCAAATTCAGAACAGTGTATAAAGATGTCCCTTTGTTCTCGGTATGTCTGGAGTGTAGCGACCAATGTGTATTAACCTCTTTTGAATGTTTGGATCCAACACAACACTCATTCTTAATTTCCACTCGATCATGAAGTCGTCATCGATCTACACAGCCTATCTAGGTACACAACCGGCCACCTTTTGTATAGGGTGCAGTACGTACTATATCTATAGCTTCATTTCATCATGCTTTCATGATCTACACATATTTAAACGTACCTGCCTACATTTGCACTATTTACAAAATACTCAATAATTGGACCTTCTTTTATACTTTCAAAAGTACCTTATATATATATAGGTAAGACCTTCAAGTATGGTTAACGGCGGCCGCAAGATTTTTCTAGAGGGTGGGGGCGAAAATTTTGTTAATTTTTTTTAACAATATATATAATAAATGATTTAAAAAAACTAAATAAAATAATAAATTATGGTATAAATATAATATTTAATTACAAACATTAATACAATAAAATTTAGGCGAAATTGAAGGAACCACTTCTTAAATATAAAAACGTAATTGCAGAAAACCACCTTTAAAATTGATTTAGTTTTCACAATACAACCCCTTACACTATTACGTTACCAACTATGAAAATGAGGCCCACCAGGTATTATTTTATTATTTTTTCTTTAATTATTATTTTGAAAAAAAAAGGAAGATCTCTACTGCTCGGTTGGCCCACCCACTCCTTTGTCAATTGTCATGGAGTCGACAATGCCTCAAGTATCTCTTGCGTGATTTGTTCTCTAACTCCCCTCTTCTTCTTGTATTTGTGCCCTATTTTTCAGTCATCCCCTCATTTATTTGCAGACATTAGACATTTCTTTTGAAATAAATGGATTTGATGAATTGAGACAAACACCACCAAATTCTAGGGTTCAGTTTTTGTTTGGTTTCAAAGTTTGATGAACTAAAGGATAAAATTTATTTTAATGTAATGGAGATGTACGTTGCAATTTAGTTTGTGGGAGTGTTAGGAATTGAATATATAGGGTGAATTGTGTAAATATTAGAAAGTGGGGTTTAGTGGTATAAATAGATCTAGATTGTACTGGTTGAATCATCTATGAATCAATACAGAACCCAGTTCTTCTTCTTCCTCTTCATCTCTCGCTGATCGAAGGTTGCCATTACCCGCAAATTCGCGATTCCGATTGCGCGTCTCTGGTCGAAGAACCGAGAGGCTCTGATACCACTTTGTTAGGACCTTGAGTATGCTTCAATGGAGATTTGAGAGAGAAGAGATATTAGAGAGAAGAGGGAGAGATGAAGAGGAAGAAGAAGAACTGGGTTCTGTATTGATTCATAGATGATTCAACCAGTACAATCTAGATCTATTTATACCACTAAACCCCACTTTCTAATATTTACACAATTCACCCTATATATTCAATTCCTAACAGGGAGATGCAAATTATTTTAAGTACGCCCGAGAGAGAGGGAGAGAAGGGACACACAGATATGAAGATTTGGATTTGGGTGTGAGAGAAAGGAGGCGATAGCATATTTTAAATCTTTTTTCCCTATTTTTCTTTTAATAAAAAATATGTTTTTAAACCTAAAATAATATCTGGTGGCCCTAGTTTGACGTTTTTTTAGCAGAATAGTGCAAGGGGTGGAATTGTGCAAATGAAATCAATTTTAAGGGTGATTTCATGCAATTATGTTTTTAAAGGGTGGTTTTTAGCAAAGTGCTGCATTTAAAGGGTTGTTTCCTGCAATTTTGCCTTAATTTAATATTTTTTCACAATATATATGTGTGTGTGGGGCACAATGAATAATTTTTTAAAAATATTAAAAGAACATTACTAATGAACACTGGTATAAAAAAATATCAAAAGAAACTATACAATTTGATTTAAATATGACATTTATAATAGTAAAAACTTTGGTAGAAATAAAAATATTACAAAGAAAGTAAACAATGAGGTTTCAACCCATAACATCTTATAATACTTATGCTTCTTTTTCCTTTTTTACCAATTAAGCTAGACAACATTTATATTATTTTTTCACATCTTTTATTTTTCACCTTTATGTTTTTTTAAAACTATGTTTTTTCGGTCCGAGGGAGAGGCAGCCACCCCTTTGGCATCCACTGCGTACGTACGGTACTGTTCAACTATATATGAGTTCTTCTATAATATTAAGATCGATATACATCCTATATGAAAAACAATTAGAGCATCTACAATGGGTTGTCTTAAGTCTTAAAACAAGGAAACAATTAATAAAAAATTGAAGAAGATGGGGGAGGGGTTTAGGAACGATTTGACATGTTTGTTACTAAGAAACCTTTAAAAATCGAGAGAGAGTGAGAGGAAAAAAAAAGGTGGGTCCCGATAAAAAAATAAAATAGAGTTTTAAAGGGTTTTAGGGATATGAGTGAAAAATTGTATTCAGTTTTTAAGGAGAAAGAAATATAAAAAGTGGAATTAAGGAACCCGAGTGGGTTTCACGAATGCGGATGCTCTTAGCAGCACTATTCGACTACCTACCTATACTGATATATATGTTATGTGTGTACTTATAGCAGTTGGAATATATAACAAATTTAGTAATGGTTAATTAAATCCAATCAATCTATTGCAATTACAACTAGTGAAATCAACATTAATTAATCAATCAATTATATAGTGATCGATTACCTGTTAAATTAAATAAATAAACAAGAGCATTCGAATTATTAACTGAGAACTGAAAAATGATGCAGGTTCAGAGGGCGGTTCTGTTATCTAATTTAAAACATATATAGATAGAAAACATGAATAATTTATGAAAGATGTTACATATATATTTGTTTTTAGATCTACAACAATATATGATTACATTCTTCAATCAACCCAGATTAATACCTTATTTATGGCTCCAAGATAATTTGAATATATATTTATCGACAAACTAAGATAAATACATAAATTTTTTTTGACAAGTTAGAGATTGAATATAATTATTAAAATTAATTTCCATGACTGCTAACTGAAAACCAAATTGGCAGACAAATTAGGATAAGGAAAGAATTCACAAGCAAAAAGGTTTAGAAGTTTTGTCATTTTCGGAAAGATCTAATTTTGGAGCTGATTAATTTGCCACTGATCAGGCAATTAATTAAATCAATACCAAAATAAAATAAAAACAAAACTAGAAATAAAGGAAACAACGTCTTACGTACGGGACAGTGTGATACATATGAAATTAAGGCAAAAAAAAAAAAAAAAAAATCACCTGTTGCTGAAGAGAGAGGATGTGAGCGACGCAACCGTAGACGGGGTCCCGGAGGCGAGCCTGGGCCTCGTAGCAGATGGTAACGACGGCGTCCATGCGGCGGTGCACAGGGATGTGCACCAGCAGCTTCGACACGTTGCTCGCCCCGAACACCTTGTGCACCGCCGCGAAGTGGGCTGCCCCTTGCTCCGAGTCGAAGTACGGCGCAAATATACACCCCGCTACGCACTTCCTCCTAAGGAACTTGCAGGCCCCACATGGCCCACCTGCGCCCCCACCACCACCGCCTACTCCGCTGCCGTTTCCACCCCCTGAATTTGCTCCACCGCCCCCTCCGCTTGTAGGGCATATGTTAGGGTGCACCGTTGCACTCATGATGATCGATTAAGATCGAACACGAATCGTAAGCCTTTGATTTGTTAATTCATTAGAGTCAGAGGCTGAGATTTTGGGCTTGCTATATAAGGGATTGGATTTGATTTAAGGTGAGGGAATTTTTTTTGTTGGGGGTGGATCCTTGTGGGATTATTTGGTAGGTGGGGTGGTGAGTGTTTTTAATTATGGGGTGTTCAAACTTCATCAAAGGCTGGGGTTTTTTTTTATACCAATTATGATGTAATTTTTTCCTCTAAAGAAAAAGTATTTAAATTAAGATGGCTTCTTGGAAATATATACATACTGTATTTGATATATAGTTGCGTTTTTTTATATATATAATTTTGTAAAAACAAAAAAAAAAAACAAATGAAAAACATAAAGGAAAATAAAACTTTGAAGGCACGCGAGAGAGCAAGAGGTCTGGCTAGCTGAAATTATTTATATATATAAACCATATATAAAATGTATGTCTACAGAGTACACAATATCACACACATCGATCGATCTTGTTGTTTGCGTGAAGCAAACATGCGATAAGCCATATCTATCTCCATCAAATTAGTCACAACTGGCTAGCGATCAACTATCCAACAATTTATTGATTTCGTTCATCTGTATTTATATGTATATGAATCTAGCTATTAATTATATATATAAATGTCATCGATCAAATGAATTGAATGTGTAACGTTGTCGTGTCTAATGTATATTGTCGAATGATTGTTTGCACACCAAGATTCAATTACATAATAGAAAAAAGTTAGAATTCCAAAGGAGAACCTATTCCCATTTATGTAAAGAGTATAAAAACACATGATCACCTTCAAATACTAGTTACTTTGAGCGATTATATTTTGGGATTTTCCTCTTCTTCAAATTCTAACAAGGGCACAAAGAGTGACTACTAGATACTGGAAATAAGGTGACAACGCTTTAATAATTCAATTTTAGCAAGAATGTTAGCATGATAATCAAAGGGGTTAGCCCTGTCAGCTTCATTCACACTGTCAGCATCCCTTGAAGGTGCTGTCAGCTTCATTCACACTAGAGCTGGCAAAATCTGACCCGACCCGACTCACCCGAACCCGACCGAAACCCGAAATCTAGAGTCATCCGTAACCCGAACCTCACCCGATTCGAAACAGACCCGAACACAGACAAACCCGACCCGACCCAAACCCGACCCGACTCTAAACCCGACCCGACTGTGAACCCGACCCGACTCTATATTATTATATTTTGATAGAATTAATTATTTATATCTAGATTTGTTAAAAACTAATAATAATAATAAAAAAAAAAACTAATGGGCCAATGATATAGTCAAACCACAAATAAGCCCATTTGCAACTTGCTAGTTAAAATAAGGTTAAATCTTAAATGTACAATTAATTTGATTTAATTATAACACCAATCAATTAGTTTAAATGTTTAAAAAAGGACGATGTTGCCGAATACCGAATTTCCGATTATGACTTTTTAGAAAATCGGTCGACACCCGATGAGTCAACACTACTACATATATAGTCATTGATGACATTTAAAAAATGACGTTTTCTAAAATTGCCATTAAAAGTATCTTTTATAGCGTTTAAATACAACAAAGCTATAATTTTTAAGAATACAATTTATTAATGGCGTTTTGCAAACACCGTAAAATTTATGGCGTTTATAAAACGCCATGCTTTTTAATTGTAAAATTTAGGAAGTATTTTATGGCATTTTGAAATGCCGTAAAATTAATGACGTTTATAAAACGTCATGAAATCAGGGGCAATTTTTTCATTTTAAAATTTTGGCCTGAATTAGAGCGGCAATGCGTGATAAAAAAAACCCCTAAATCAACCCCCTTTTCTATCGAATCTATTGCACGCCTCGGTGCCTCACCTCTTTCTCCCTGAAAACACAAGACGCAACAATGGAGACCCATTGCCTCTCTATGTTTCCCTCTTTGACAAGCTCTTCCATGGAGACCTCATCATCCAAACTCAAGCCGCCAGAGACGTCCGCCGCCTCATAAAGCCCTGCTACTCCTCTGCCTCTTATGTCAGGAGTCACTCCAGCCCTCATCCGACTTCGTTGTTCGCAACAAACGGTCAGCTCTCTCTCTCTTTCTCTCTCTGTTTGTCCCTCCCTCCCGTTGCTTTCAATGTTGCTTTGTCTTTGTTGGATGTAGGGTTTGATTCGTTGTTGCAGTCAAAGATTCTAGGGCGCAACTCATTTCTGCCTGCGCAGTAGGTTGTCCAAGTTCTATTGGTCATCGAGTGTGGTCGTGTTGGAGCTTCCGTCCTCTCTCTCCTATGGTTTTAGGTTGTTCGTCCTCTTGGCAATTCGAAGTTCAAAATCAGTTATGCTTTAGGTTTGTATTTTTTATTTGTGAATTCATAATATCGATTTCATCCCTACTTATAATCCCCAAAAAACCCTAATTGATGTTCTAAATTATTCCCTTATCAAATTTGTTTATATCTTTTTGTTTCAATTTTCTTTGATTGTATTTGTGGCAACTTAATTTCTTCTCTCTTTTTGTCTGTTCTGAAAGTTTGCACACTTTCTAGTAGATAATTGAAAACAGAAGTGTTCCTTTGTTAATGTTGAAAATTCTATCATCAACCAACAAATTGCTTATAGACTTATAGTGAGTTCTCTTGTAAATCTTGTAGGCTTTTGACCAGATGCATTCCTCTAAGTTTAAAAGAGATGTTTGGATGACTGAATTACACAAGGCTTGTGTAAGAAATGAAGTGATTATCATGATGAAAGAATAGAAGAATAACGATGCAACTTGGTAAGGTAAATGCTCTCATGTAGTCTATTTGTGTATTTTATTTCTTGAAATCACATGCAAGTGTTAGATGATCCAAGCTCACAACCTCAGAACGTTTAAATAACAACACCTTCCCAATAATCAAAAGCTTAGCCATCACTAACTTTTTTTGGAGATTTTTTAGGTTCATCTTTAAAAATCCTAAGTATATCTATATAAAAGACCCTGGCCTTGCCAAAAAAAAACTCTTTAAATGTAATAGCCTTGATAGGAGAAGGATCATATTCAATAAGTGGAAGACCAGTTATGACATGAAAGTCAAGTAAAGAAAAACGAGCAACCAACCCATCAACTTTAAACCACATTTCCATCTCCAATTTTATGCATTACCATCTGATGTACTAATTGAAAATTAAAATGAAATTTCGACCCTTGAAGAAAGAATAATGCTAAAAAGTGATTCTTAAGCTGCTGAATATCAGAAGCTAACAACCCTTCCTTGATGGTTTCACATAATTCAGGGTATGAGTAAAGATTACTTTGTGAAGGAAATCTCTCTTCAAGACATAAACATGAACACATAACAAACAGATAAATGCCAAGAAAGGCAAGACACAGCGGACAATAATAAAAACTAGAAAAATCCAAAGCAAAATACTCAAAATGAACTGCTTTTTATTGGATTCTAAATTAGAAAAGGAAGATCCTACACATGATAGAAGACAATACAAAGGATTAAACTAGGTTCATAAACAATTTCATGAAAAACGAAGAAAATCCTAACAATGAAACCACAACACTGATCTCAACATGCATTCCTCAATTCAGCCATTGCAAGTATAAAACAACAATCAATAGTAAGAGGGGAGACGAGGATCAGTTCAAACCAGATAAAAAGAGGGAAAGAGAAACAACAAAACGGGAGAGAAGAGAGGGAAAAAGAGAAGACATACAGTAAAACTGCCCGGGAGGACAAACACTTAATTTGGACTGCCAGTGGACAATAAGTTAATTGGGTAAGGAAATTGCGCATCTCAGCCCAATTCCCTATATAATTAATTAGTATTAGTGCACGACTTTAGATTAGTGGTAACTAGTTTAGTGCTCGCACGTTTGAGTAGATGCTTTTTATAAAATAATTTTATACATATGTAAAATATTTATATAAATTAAAATAGAATTATCAGATATTCTTATAATATCTTTCAAACATAATTAACTTATGAGTTGATTCAAACTAATTAACACTAAATATGACAATAAAAGAAAAACATATCACTTTATCTAATTTTTTTTTGATTACAAATAAATTTAATTTTATATTAACGCTCATTCAACTAATGATTTTCCTTTAATATAGAACGTTGCATTAATTCAATATTATATTATAAATTACAAAATCTATATCTTTTAAAACTAAACTAAAATAAGCTAATTATTTTTATTTATAAATCTAATAAAGTAATTTATTACATGAATGTCTCAATATATTTGATATATTTTTAATCAATTATTAGAATAAACTTATTATATAATTTCACACTTATTAGTATTAAGTTTGTATGTATGAAATTATATAAAATATTTAATAAAATATTGATATTTTAGAGTTTTTAATTATATAATATAGTAAAAGTCAAAATAACATAAATTGTGAGTATATACATAGAGGTTTGTACCTGTGTACACAAACCTTAATTATCGTATACGCAAAAAGAATTAGTTTGTTTTCTCATGATTATTTGTCTATTTTCACATGATAATTCGTCTATAACGATATAATTACAACAGAAAAGCCTTTTAACGACCAATATTTTAGCGATGAAATATTTTTTCTCGATAGATGTGGGCTTTGGCGATGGACATATCCACTCAACATAAAATGGCACATGAACTTTAGTAAGAAACCTATATTCTTCGTTAAAAGTGGTGTTCAATGACAATTTTTTTAACTCGTCGCTAATTGTTAATATAATGTGGTCGCATAAACCCTAAAAAAATAGCGACGAATTTGGATGAATCAGCAACAACAACAACCACCTTATCAAGGCAGGGATCAATTTGAGAATTGTCAAAGAAACTGTCCACATGATGATAAAGAAGAAACTTTGAGATCGTTGTTGGACAAGATGAGTGTCCAAGAGAAGCTATTGAGTCAAATGGCTCAAGAGATTAGAGAACTCAAAGCTAGGGATTCAGGCAAGCTACCTCATAAGTCAAAGTAAATCCAAAAGAGAATGTAAGTGCCATGATCCTTAGAGGATAAAAAGAAGTGAAAGTATCCACAAGAAGCATAGAGGAAGGGTCTAAGGATATCATGGATGTGGAAGAGCAAGGAAAAGAGCAATCGGATTCCCAACAGACGCCATCGGTGCTCGCCGCCTTCTATACCGCCGCCCGCCGCCCTCTAGAGAAGCCAAACTGTTCGCTTTTCCCAACTCCAATGAAAAATAATTGTCGAAGAAGTGATCATTCGATCGTTATAAGCCCGAACCACCCTTCCCAGAGGCTCTGAGAGCAGATAGAAAGTGGGATGATGAGAAAATCTTCTATGACACATTCGCACATCACTACAAAAAAAAAGATATTAGCAACGGCTATTTACCGTGGCTAAAAGTCCATTTGCCGTGGCCAAAGGGTGTTAGCCACGGCTGTAGCCACGGGAAGCAAGCCGTGGGGAAACATGGGGTGGCAAAAGAGAGTAGCAACGGCTATAGCCGTGGCTAAAGTGCTAGCCACGGCAAGTTGCTGTTGCTAAATTATTTCTGGGAAATTAAAAAAAACGCTACTTTTTAGCCCGGATTCTTCAGACCCGGGCTAAAAAGTCCCACATTTTAAAAAAAATAATATAATGCACAAATAGTTAGCCCTTGCTAAAAAGCACTCTCATTTAATTCTTTCTAAAATCAAATATGCAAAATTTAACTAATTATACAACTTTACATTTACATATACATAATCATACAAATTTACATATATATCAAAACATAACCAAATACATCAAGCAATCTGAGGTGCATATACATGGTATTAAATACATGACCCAATTCAATAAGACATTAAAATTTCAATGCTAAATTTTACATTTTCATCCCAAAAATAAGATGCTATCACATCTCTATCCTTACTTTGATAAACCACTGGATGCTATTATCAGTTTGTTTGAAATCTCTAACTAGCTTGACAAATCATCCCAACTCCACATACACCAAGGCAAGGAACATGTGTGATTCTTGATTCCCACAATGTTCTTCCTTGAATTAGGCAAGTACAATAAATGACGAAGGTTATGGTTTAAGCCCAATACTGCTAACAGAGACGATGGCATCTGAAACTCTTGAAAGAAAGTTTGATACATACTTTAATGATAAATGGGGACAAAACTTGGTGCATAGTTACCTAATGCTTTCAAAGCTCGTCTAATTGTCCTACTCTTGCCTTGCGCACTTTGTTCACCTCCCTTATCTGCCTGCACTTCTACACATACATTCAAGTTTAGGACAAGAATCAATATTGGTCCTTTTACGGGGCTAAAAATATAACATTTTCTTAATACTAGGAGCAGACCATGCTTAATTCGCACGGTGATTAAACCCCTTGTTTCTTGTGTATCTTTGACTCTGATTTAAAAAGATGAATTATTTGGAGAGAGAATGCTACGTAAGTCTTGCCAACGTGCTTGACACCAATAATAATAATTACTTTCATTAAAATTAAAAGCTTTAAATGTTAAAAAGTCATTTCATATTGAAGCATATTAGTATGTGCAGTTTTTGTATACTATAAGTTCCTAGTACCTCTTTATTTCTTGCATTTATAGAAGTTGCATGCTATGTGCAGTGAGCTATTAAATCCAAATCAGGCAGAAGAAATTAGACAAACTGCAATAAAACCAAGTCATGCTCATCTCAACAAGATCACAATACATACCTAACAATCATAAACAAGCAGAAATTGGGGAATCTTTAATATGGAAATAGAAATTCAGAATGAAATCACATAGAGGAGAAAGAGGAAAACACTACAAAAATGGCATGCAATAAGAACATTGGTTAAGAACATGGGGTGCGTTCTGTGCTTTCAAGAATAATAGCAAGATCAAAATTAAAATGTGGTAAAACTATTTTATTTAGTAGAGGGGCATTTGAATGGAGAACTGTATGGAGGAAAATAGAGAGAGTGGATATCACCTGAAGTCATTCTCCATGAAACAACAAGAGTGAATGAGAAAGGTCTTCATCTCCAAAATGAACTACACGTCTCTTGGTCCCTTGAGGGAAGGGTCTTCATCTCCAAACAAAGTCAAAATAAAATTAGTGATTGAGAACTTCATATGTGGCAAGCATATAATATGTATCTTAACTAATTGACAGAGAAAACAAATTTCAATAACCCAATTAATTCAAATCAAACTTACTATAGACGGAGATCCTAAATAATTCACCAGATTCTGATTCTCCATCTCCCCATTCTCATTTGAATCATATTCCAGTCCAACTCTCGATAAGACAAGGGAAATTATATTTGATCATAATTGAAGCATTCATATGCACCTCTAATTATAGCCAGTAAACACTCTTAAATAACCTGTAATCAGCTAACAAATACCATGTGCTTATATAGTAAAAATATCACAAATATGAGACTGAAAGATGAATCTTTAGTAGTTGAATCAATAGGTGAAATCACTGCATTTTCCCCATAGTTATAACCTGTTGCAATGATAATGTTTCATAAGCAAGGCCTCTCAACTGACATTTCAAGGATTTCAAAGGAGAATATGTCTACTTGAGTAAAAGCCAAAGAAATCATTGCATTTTGCCCATTGTTATTACGGCCAAGTTACCCATATATGATGACAAGGCTCCAATCAGAGCCATATTTGACAGCCAAACAAAATAAAGGACGGTTTCTATGAACTCAAACCCTAGAAACAGTAGATTGGAATTGCAATTCAAAACCTAGAGAGGATATGTGACCTATAGGGGTGTACTTTGTGGTGGTGGCTATAAGAACTCACATGATCGGCAATGATTTGATCGCCTTCAAATCTTCTACTCATTCTATAAAGAAATGCTCCTCATCAAACTAAAAGCCTGAATTAAAATGAAAGCATCAAATAAATTAAACTAAACTATAACCGGTTTGAAGAAAGAATTATATAAACTATAACCAAACATAAATTAGACTAAATTATAACCTGAAGAGCAACAAAACTCACGACTATAAGAATCGATAATCCAATATATGTATGATAACAAGAAAGAAGTACATAAACTCAGTAAAATTATTATCCGACATTAAGATATCACTTTTGCTTCAAATCTTACCATGATTTTCATAGGATTACATATAGTTATATAATATACATATTGAGTCTTTGTATCAGCCTAAATGGACAGCCTAGCAGCCTTCAAACTCAGATTCTCCATTATACGGAGTAGAACTTGACAAATTTATAGGATAACAAAAGCATAGAAAGCTCAGAAGACAAAGAGAAATTCACATGATTCCATGGCTAGAATTAGCTAGTCAGATTTAGTAGGCTACAAAAAAAAAAGATGAAACTTGGAAATCTAGAACATAAGTTACCATTACGTCATCATGCAAAGAAGCAAAGGGAAAACCCATATCAAACACATAAAAAAAGCACAAAGATATAATTTAGGTACATATACCGATTCCATAGGATTGGAGGACAATGCTTACTGTCTGTGACTCTCTTACAGCTACTGAGATGACAACTGCAGCTGCAACTTCTGAGGGTCTGAATTCCAAGAAGTCAAGCCCTTGAAAGTTTCATCCACAAACCAAACAAATTAGTTGTGTAAGAAGTGAAACAATGTAACGGTAAAAACCTCATATGAATGAAATCAAGAGGTTGGATTACAAATTACAAACCTCTTATGGTGCATAAGATGAGCTGAAGTGATTTGCTGATCAAATTTGTTGGTAAGGGATTGCCATCAATGATTTTGCCAAGGAAGTAGTCTACAAATGAGCAAGGACTGTGATGGCATTCCTTTGCCACTCAATGTAGTCAATACCAGAAGCTCCATTCTCTGGATTGCCTTTGCTTCAAACACAAACTTTGGGCCTGCCACCTAACCCACAAAATTAAGTCAGCAAACAATAGACAACAAAAAATTAAAAAATCAAGAAAATGAATTGTTAAGGACAGAAGACAAGGTCATCATCTCTCATCTGTAATTCTATTGGATTAGGGAAATCAGTCTCCTCCATTTTGACTGCAATTGATAAATATGTTACAACAAGTAACTGCACTGCCCAAGATTTATCTTTCTATGAATTTCAACAGGCAAAAAAGTGTGAGGAATTATGAGCCTTAAATTTGTGGCAAGTGAAAAGTGATTCACAACAACAGTGCTTGGAACTTACAGGTAGATCATAAAGTGATAAGAACCTTTCCATATAGTTGATAGATAAGCAAAAGCTTAAAGGCCTAAACCAGCAATGAGTATGAACCTGAAATTTTCACATCATTTACACATCAAATTAACCAAACTGCATTCTCAACAAACCCTAACCAGGTAAAGGATCATCAATCAATAGCAGGCAATTGAAATCGGATAAAAAAGAGATAAGAGAAATAAAAAATGCAGACCTTCCAAATCCAATCAAAAGCGTCTTTCCTGAAATTCAAGTTCAATTCGCCACTGCGGAGTCTCAAGAGGTAATCTTCATTGGGGAAATACTCAAATCTGTCTTTCTAACATCAATCTGAATGAATTGAAAAACCCTAATTTTGCACAAATCTGAATGAATTATAGAAGAAAGAAGAAGAGCATGCCCAAATTACCTCATGTTTGGCCAAAATCAAGAGTGCGAGCGGGAATGGAGAGAGACGCCGAGCGGGAAAGGGAATCACGAAGGGGCTCACCACCATGAGAGAGCAAAGCCCGAGGTAAAGCAAGAGAGACCTGGTCGGCCATGGACGAGATCGAGTTCTTCGGTGATAAAGGAGGTCGAGCAGCGCCCTTCTTCAATGAGACGGAGAGCAAGAAAGACGGGAGATAGAGAGGTCGAAGTGTCGGAAGAGCTTCCAGTGGTGGTGGGTGACGATGAACAAGGAGGAAGGAGGAAGGGCGGCCATGACGAATCTGAAAGTCGAGACTCGAGATGAAGAGAGATGGGAGTTTTCAGATCTGAGATCTGAAAGTGAGCAGGCCGAGCCGACGAGGGTTTTCAGAGCTGAACTAGGGCGGACATGCTTTGTTATACACATGTTAGGTTTTTTTTTAATACACGCTTTTTTTGCCACGGAAACTTTGCCGTTGCTACCCATGGTAGCTAATTTATTTTTTTTTCCACCCAATGGCCACGGAAAATATCTCCCGTTGCTACCGAGGGTGGTAAATTTGTTTTTTTGCCACCTAGTGGCCACGGCAAATCTCTGCCGTTGCTACAAAGGGTGGCAAATATGTTTTTTTTTTGTAGTGCATTGTGAGGTAAATATTCCACTTTTGAATTTAATTAAGTATGTACCTCGCTATGCTAAATTTTTAAAGGAGTTATGCATCATAAAGAGGAAGCAGAGAATGAAGAGGAATGAAAAGCTAAGTTTGATGAAAATGTCTTTGTTGTTTTGCAAAAGAGATTGCCTGAAAAGTGTGAAGACCCAAGTATATTTACAGTTCCATGTGTAGTTGAGAATATTAAATTTAAACATGCTATGTTGGATTTAGAAGCTTCAATTAATGTTATGTCCTATAACTTGTACTTTTTTTTGTGGGCCTTAATGCTCTGACAGAGACAGGGGTTACAGTGCCACTTGCTGATCGATCTCAGATCAAGCCAAGAGGCATTGTTGAAGATGTTTTAGTTATGGTTGATGATTTGATTTTCCCTACTGATTTCTTTTTGTTAGATATGGAACAGAGAACCCCTGAGACACCAATTATCTTAGGAAGGCCATTCCTAAGAACCGCGAAGACGAAAAATGACTGATGTGAAGGTTCATTGACCATGGAGTTTGATGGAAGAAAGATAGAGTATTCACTTTTTAATCATGTTAAGCTTTCTCCTGAAAATTCTTTGGACATGCCTAATGCTAACAATATTGATTGCAACAATGATTTTCATGATGTGTTAGAAATTCCTAAGGAAAAGAGTTTATTTAATTTTGAATCTTCTAACAATTTGCAATCTTGTTTAGGGAAAGAAGAAGTCAAGATGGATGTTGAAAGTTGTGTTGATCCACATAAACCCATACTTTTACCCTATAAGAAACTAATTCCAAATTGTGTGGAAGTTTGTGTGATTTCAAGACAACCTCCAGAAATAGTTCAAGAAAAGAAAAGAAATCAATGGAGGCAATGAATGAATGCTTAGATAAATCCTTAAATCTTCCAAGGGTACCCGCGCTTGTCAAGAAAAGGACAAGTCTAGGTATCCTTAGTGGAGGAACTTGAGCCAAGAAGGGCAACACGTTGAGCCAAACACGTGAAAGAAAGGTGTATTTTTTGGAGGCAACCCAAGGTAATTAGGTAGATTTCATTATTTTTGCATTTAGTTTTTAATTCAATAAAGTAGGACAGGTCTTTTACTGTAATTTTGGAATATTTTATATTAGAACAAAATTGTAGGAGAGTTTGAATGGAGAAAGAAACGAAGTTTGGAACACCGTCTGATCGACACCTGCCGCTCAAAAATCGGCGCTTGCCGCTTGGTGTTGTAGGAGGAAATCGAGTATGAAATATAACAAAATAAATCAAACCAGATTCTGCCCACGCAAATAATTACAAGACCTCCTCCTGATGTAGCAGCGGGAAGTCAGGATCGATCCACGAGGAAGCGTGTCAGCGGATCCTAGGCAGCAGTGGAATCTCACGAACAGAAGTCGACAACAGGGTCCTCGATCTCGACTAAGGGTTAGTCGACAGAAGATCGGACAGTCGAACACAGCAGCAGCAACTCGGCAAGGGTGGTCGATCTCGACAAGGCTCTACTCGATATCGAGTAGCCTTCGTCTGGGTCGAGTTGGTCTTCGTCGATTCCTGCACAAGTAAGCTACGGCGACTCTAGGTCGAAGATCAGTAGTCGAGGTCGACCAAGGGCTGGTCGAGATCGACGAGGGCAGGGAGTAAAACGAAATAAAAGAAAGTAAAAACAATTGCTTTGGGTGATTCGACTAAACTTAATGTAAAAGGACTTCCAAGATTGGGGTTTGCAACGACAATAACCAAACATGCATAAGGTAGAACCAAACAGATAATCATGTGAATCACATTAAAGGATCAAGCTTTCGCCTTTTCCAACAATTAGACAACTCTCTCAAGAAACCCTAATTGTCTCTACGAATTTTATGTTTATAATCCAAGTGGTTAACATGGATCTCCATTAGATGGGCAATAAACACAAACAAGTAGGAAAATGCTCAAAACATGATAAAGGTCGGATCTTTACCTCAAATATGCATGGCTATCGTCGGGCTCGCCCCAACCCTAGAAGTGGGTGGACTACTCGCGCCTCATCGCAAACTCAGACATCATCGATTGAAAGAAAACAACTTGCATTAAACTAAATTCCAAGACTTTACAATCCCGGCAATCCAACTCTCGTTGAATGCCAAAACCCTAAAACCTTCGAACTCCTAAACTGTCTTTGTGGAACTACTTGTCTTTGACTGAAATTGAATAAATAAAACTGAGCCCCATGGGCTTTATTTATAGCTTTCTAATCCTTGCTAGTCAAGGATAGAAATCTCTATCTATATCTAAAACTTTATCTAAAACTTTAATGATAAATAAAAGACATAAAAGAATTAAATCTAAAATAGGAAATATATCTAAAGTGTCTTCAATGGATAGAACTTTTCTTCTTCATGGTAGATCTTGATATTTTCGGATAGAGTCAGCAATCTTCACGCCCAAGCAATGCCAAGTCGAGTAGGATTCGTCGAACCGGGTAACGCGGCTCTGGAGGTCTACTCGATCTCGACCAGGGTCTTGTCGATCTCGAGTAGGGTTGACTGGCTCGGCTTCGTCATCTCGGCTAGCTGGTGCTCGACAGACTCGGACATGGTTCACAGTGCTCGTCGATGTCGACAAGGGCTCGTCGAGGTCGAGTAGACTGGCTATGTCGACTGGGTCTTCTCGGGTGGCTCTACTCGACAGGCTCGGATCTGGACTCAAGGCTCGTCGATCTCGACTAGGGCTCCTCGAGATCGACTAGGGTGCTGTCTTCTCTGATCGAGTAGCTTCTCCTCGGCATGGACTCGGGCAGGCGCTGGGAGGCTCGTCGATCTCGACAAGGTCTCGTCGAGATCGAGTAGGGTTGCTCGGCATCCTCGTCCTCGGCTTCTCGGGCAGCTCCTCTCCTTGTCGACTCCGGGTGTGGCACTGGGCTTCGTCGATCTCGACTAGGGCTTTGTCGAGATCGAGTTGGGTTCCGGAGCTGGGTTGGTCTGGCTCTCGACGTTGCTCCTGATCGACAAGGCTGGCTCGGACATGCTCGTCGAGATCGAGTAGGAGCTACTCGAGATCGAGTAGCCTGGTTTCTCGGCTCGATTCGACTGGTTCCGTTGCTGCTTCAACCTTGGACTTCTGTAGCCGATTCCCGAGCTTTTCTGACCTTCTGTAGAATTGCTGTAAAATGCCTCGAATTCTGCGAATTAAACAGAAACTCGTGTAGATTCCATAATTTGGCTAATAAACATAAACTACATAGGTTGTGTACTATCTAAGCCCAAATGAATGCAATGTATGCAGAAATCGATATAAAAGTTACTGTAAAACATGGCAGATTCAGCTCACAACAAACACCCCATACTTAAGCTTGCTTGTCCTCAAGCAATACTTTTAATTGTCATTCAGGGGAAGAATTTAAACTCTCAACATCTTAGATTCATTCTCATATAACCCTGCAATCAATTACCATCTTCGAAAAGGTACTAGTGTCACAGATCCATGCATGTGTAAATATATCAAAGCAACATCTACTCACAAAAGGAGGGTTATGCAAAAACAATTTATGTGACAAAGCATCGATAATCAAGAAGACTTTAATTTAAGCTCAAATAAGGAGTAGATTGGTAAAAGGCTAAAGGTGGACAATTTTTGGCATTGTGGTGCTTTTGATCCGGGGAAATGGAGTATTTCCAAATTGAATTTCCACATTCCTTCTCCATAAGATTCATCACCTTTCATAATGCTTTTCTCAATAATAATGCTTTTACCTCTCTGACCTCGGCACTGCCTTCTCGCGAGTCGCAAACATGGGTGTCATGAATGGCCCCGGATACTTAGTGCGTCGGACTCCTCACCTGGTGTCCCATCTCGCCAAACTATTATCTCAGCGAGCAGGGTCGATCTTTGATCGGATTTTCTTTCACTCATTAAATTTTCCATATATTTCAAATAATTCCGCCAAACTCCAATAATGATAACAACAACACATCACAAACACCATATAACATCTCCATAATGTAACATCATTCTCAACATAATCCCCGGATAAGGTAAAGAATGGAAAATATTTAGATCATGTGGAGCAATATATGAAACAAGGCATAATATGGCTTTTGTGTAATGCATAAGCATAGGTAAGGCTAGGATTATAACAATATGAGCATTATATGGAAATATAAAGTCCTCCATCATTTTATCATGCAACATGTCAAAAGCAACTTCAATTTTTACCTCCTTTCATGGTTTTCAAGAAATAATGCACTTCATTGTGACTTCCCTTTACTAGGCAATTTCATGCTATATCTCTAATGAATCCAATTTTGCATCGTCGAGTTCAATATAAAACTTCCATGACATTATTCAAAAAAATTCAATGGGGGTCATTTTTCTCAAATTTTGGAAAACATGCATATATAAGCACATAAATCAATAATGAATTCCAAAATAGCCATGTAGCAATTCAAAGTAATAACTTCTAAATATGCACATTTATGTCAAATATGATCAAATATAGCAAAAAGTAAGTCCTTCCCCCACCCCATACTTAAAATTTACAGTGTCCCCACTGTATAAAAATCAAATAAAAACAAGAGTAAAGGAAGGAACTCACAGGATAACACATCGAGGAAGACAAAACTGCGTAGGTCGAGTAGGTGGGTGGTCGACATCGAGTACTGTCTACTCGATCTCGAGTGGGCTCGTCTGCGTCTAGTGGATTCTGAAGTCGAGGAGCTTCTGGTGGCTTGTCGATGTCGAGTACGTCTACTCAAGATCGAGTAACTTCTGGGCTTCTCCTCCTTGTCGTCGTCGACTTGGCCTTCGTCGATTCTGACTATTTTTCAGGGACTTCTTCTTTCCACCTTTCGCGGTCCTTATATTCTTGCCGACCTAAGAGTGTTAGATTGCCCAAAAGAACAAGACTATCCACATGAAGTATTCTAAAAGACCTAAAGCCAAAACCAAAAACAAAAACCAAAAACTAAAAAGTTCAAAAGTCCCAAAAATAAATGTCTATGTACATGCTCTAGATTTTAGAGTCGCTAGGCCGACTTCTCCGTTTGCGCTCAAGGACCATTATTGTGGGGCCCACTCATGCTTGGCCCTTCTCCTGGATCATCTAGGTCCTGATGGTAGTATGCAAGCTCAGCTGACAGGTGGTTGCTTGCATCATCTCCTTTCCCTTTCTTCTTCTTCTTTGTAGCCTTTAATTTCTGTAAATTCTCTCGCCATGGTGTCTTAGCTCCCTTTAAATCATTGAAAATTTTACCTATGGACTGAGGGGGAGTAGAATTCATACCTGCACTTACCTGTTCGGACCCAAAACAGAAATCTTTGGGCTTGGGTCTACTCGATGTCGAGTACTGCTGGTCGAGATCGAGTACAGGGACCCCATACTTAGGCTCCTGGCAAGTTTCTGGCTCAGTGGTGGTGGTCGACATCGACGAGTCTTGGTCGAGGTCGAGGAGGATTCTTGTCGAGGTCGAGAAGGCTTCGTCGATCTCGAGTACAGTTTTGGCTCCTTCCTCCGCTGCTTGCTGAGTCCCGTGGTTGCTGATGCTTTTCACCTCCAGCCATGAAATTTCCTCCTTTGTAGGGCCAAAAGAGAAATCTAAAACCTCATCGCCTATGGTGAAGGTGAGCGAGCGATTCTTGACACTAATTCTGGCATCTGCAGTAGCTAAGAATGGTCTACCAAGAATAATAGGGCTAGTAGGATCTTCAGCACAGTCTATGATAAGGAAATCAGCTGGAACAAAGAATTTACCAACCTGGACGGGGACATTCTCAACTATACCTGTAGGGATGACCACTGTATTGTTCGCCATGTATAATTTGGCATCCACAGGTTCTATACATCCTATCTTGACCTTCCGCCAGATTGACAGAGGCATGATGCTCACACTTGCTCCTAAATCGCATAGAGAATCATATTTATATTGTCCAAAACCCACAGTAACAGAAAACTTACCATGGTCAGGCCTCTTTTCAGGGAAGTGGAGTACTTTGCATTCGCATGCGATCTCTGAGATGGATCGCTTCTTGCTCAGGATTTCCTTCAGAAACTTGACATATCCAGGCATCTCTTGCAGAGCTTCTGTAAAAGGAATAGAAACATTCAGTTCTTGCAGCATATTAACAAATCTGGTAAACCTACCTGCAGTGGGATCTTTCTGTGCTTTTGAAGGGAAAGGTAGTGGCTTTTTCTGCTTCGGAGCCAGATCAGCTGTCGGAGATGCTGCAGAGTCGTCGACCTCGGCTTGTTGCTCCTCGATCTCGACCACGGGCTTGTCGATCTCGACTAGGGGCTTGTCGACATCGAGTTGGGTTGTCGACCTCGGGTTGCTGGTCTACGCAGCGGAGTCCGAGCTCAGCTTCTGGTCTTGGTCGAGTAGTTTCTTGTCGAGGTCGACCAAGGTCTTGTCGACATCGAGTACAGGCTCCTCGAGATCGCCTAGATTCTGCTCTGTCTCGAGTTGCTGCTCTGCCTTGCTTTGCTGTTTACCGACCTCTGGCTCATGTAATTGATGCCCACTCCTGAGTTTGATAGCTGCGACGTGTCCGGTCTTCCCTTTAGGATTTGGCTCTGGTTGCCCAGGGAGTTGTCCGGATGGTCGTGGGACTTGTGCAGCGATTTGACCCATCTGTGTCTCGATTCCCCGTTTCCAGATGTCCAACTCTCCAAATTTTGTGTTGAAGTTCTAGAGCTGATGGTTGATGGTGTTTGTAGCCTGCAGGTTTTGTGCATGATTCCGACGCATCTCCTCAAGGATCAACTGCAGATCATCCTTCTTTTGATCCCTTTCTGGATGTTTTGGGGCTCTGTAGGGTGGGGGATTCCTAGGAGGACCTTGGTTCCACTGAGGTTGATAGAACCTTTGATCTCCCATATAGCGATTTGGACCCCCAGCATAGGCTGCTTCCTCATGTGTCTCTGCCATTCTGACTTGCTCAGTGTGTGGGCACTCAATAGTGGTGTGCCTCTGTGATCCGCATTCGATGCAAGGCTGGTTGACAGATAGATATTTGACTTGCTTGAGGAGCTTGCGATTCTGGTCCCTGTAGAACTGCTCCTTGACATCTGGGTCGATCTCCTTTGCTGGCTCATAGAGTGGCATAGATGGTGCTGGTCTGGCATAGGCGTTCTCATCATAGTTTGTAGAAGCCCCATACTTGTTGTCATATGCCGTGAGCTTGTCTAGCACACCCCATGCGTCGATTGGTGGCATCGTCAGGTACTCATATCGAGTGTACTGATTGATCCTGTCCTTAGTGACTTGGTCAAGAGAGTTGAAGAAGATCTCCTGAATGACGTAGGGTGGCTGTCCATGAGTAGGGCAAGATCGCAGTAGTTCCTTGTACCTTTCCCATGCCTTTGCTAGCGGCTCCCCGGGCTTTTGTTTGAAAGCTGTGATCTTTTGGCGGAGGAATGCTGTCTTGGCAGGAGGGAAGAATTTGTTGAGAAACTCTTGCTCTACTTGTGCCCATGTTGTAAGGGATCTTGGTTTCAGTCCTTCTAGCCACTTCAGTGCAGGTCTAGCGAGCGACCAGCGGAAAGCTTTCATCTTGACATATTCAAGAGTTGTACCTTCAGCAAGAGTACGGCACATGTCATGAAAATTGGTAATATGTTCAAGAGGGCACTCATTAAATCTTCCATGAAAAGCATTGTTTTTAAGTTCTATAAGAAACTGAGTGCGAATTTCAAAAGAGTTTTCAGGGATTAGAATCGCCGATTCAGGCACGACGAGAGTTGGATGCATATAATCCTCTGCTGTAGTTGGATATTGGGCAAGCTCAGCTTCTGCTTGCTCCCTTGCTGCTTTCTCTTGCTCCTTCGCTGCCCTTTCATTGGCGATAGTGGTATCCTTTTCGGCTAGCTCCCTTGTAAGCCTGGCAATCAGTTGTTCTTGTGTTTCAGCGGCCGCCATGGCTCTTTGTAGTTTAGCTCTAATGTGTAGAAGGCGCTCTGGTTCGTCTAAGCCGTCAAACTCAGGTGGTTGACCAGAACGGCGCATACACCTGTAAAGTAACTCAAAGCAGACGTGAGATTTAACCACCTAAGGCGCGAATGATAGCTTCCCCGGCAACGGCGCCAATTTTGTTGTAGGAGGAAATCGAGTATGAAATATAACAAAATAAATCAAACCAGATTCTGCCCACGCAAATAATTACAAGACCTCCTCCTGATGTAGTAGCGGGAAGTCAGGATCGATCCACGAGGAAGCGTGTCAGCGGATCCTAGGCAGCAGTGGAATCTCACGAACAGAAGTCGACAACAGGGTCCTCGATCTCGACTAAGGGTTAGTCGACAGAAGATCGGACAGTCGAACACAGCAGCAGCAACTCGGCAAGGGTGGTCGATCTCGACAAGGCTCTACTCGATATCGAGTAGCCTTCGTCTGGGTCGAGTTGGTCTTCGTCGATTCCTGCACAAGTAAGCTACGGCGACTCTAGGTCGAAGATCAGTAGTCGAGGTCAACCAAGGGCTGGTCGAGATCGACGAGGGCAGGGAGTAAAACGAAATAAAAGAAAGTAAAAACAATTGCTTTGGGTGATTCGACTAAACTTAATGTAAAAGGACTTCCAAGATTGGGGTTTGCAACGACAATAACCAAACATGCATAAGGTAGAACCAAACAGATAATCATGTGAATCACATTAAAGGATCAAGCTTTCGCCTTTTCCAACAATTAGACAACTCTCTCAAGAAACCCTAATTGTCTCTACGAATTTTATGTTTATAATCCAAGTGGTTAACATGGATCTCCATTAGATG
Source organism: Persicaria maculosa (assembly GCA_963922045.1). Lineage (NCBI taxonomy): Eukaryota > Viridiplantae > Streptophyta > Magnoliopsida > Caryophyllales > Polygonaceae > Persicaria > Persicaria maculosa. The sequence goes on along the minus strand of OY998254.1, from coordinate 39,727,781 downwards.
GGCAATAAACACAAACAAGTAGGAAAATGCTCAAAACATGATAAAGGTCGGATCTTTACCTCAAATATGCATGGCTATCGTCGGGCTCGCCCCAACCCTAGAAGTGGGTGGACTACTCGCGCCTCATCGCAAACTCAGACATCATCGATTGAAAGAAAACAACTTGCATTAAACTAAATTCCAAGACTTTACAATCCCGGCAATCCAACTCTCGTTGAATGCCAAAACCCTAAAACCTTCGAACTCCTAAACTGTCTTTGTGGAACTACTTGTCTTTGACTGAAATTGAATAAATAAAACTGAGCCCCATGGGCTTTATTTATAGCTTTCTAATCCTTGCTAGTCAAGGATAGAAATCTCTATCTATATCTAAAACTTTATCTAAAACTTTAATGATAAATAAAAGACATAAAAGAATTAAATCTAAAATAGGAAATATATCTAAAGTGTCTTCAATGGATAGAACTTTTCTTCTTCATGGTAGATCTTGATATTTTCGGATAGAGTCAGCAATCTTCACGCCCAAGCAATGCCAAGTCGAGTAGGATTCGTCGAACCGGGTAACGCGGCTCTGGAGGTCTACTCGATCTCGACCAGGGTCTTGTCGATCTCGAGTAGGGTTGACTGGCTCGGCTTCGTCATCTCGGCTAGCTGGTGCTCGACAGACTCGGACATGGTTCACAGTGCTCGTCGATGTCGACAAGGGCTCGTCGAGGTCGAGTAGACTGGCTATGTCGACTGGGTCTTCTCGGGTGGCTCTACTCGACAGGCTCGGATCTGGACTCAAGGCTCGTCGATCTCGACTAGGGCTCCTCGAGATCGACTAGGGTGCTGTCTTCTCTGATCGAGTAGCTTCTCCTCGGCATGGACTCGGGCAGGCGCTGGGAGGCTCGTCGATCTCGACAAGGTCTCGTCGAGATCGAGTAGGGTTGCTCGGCATCCTCGTCCTCGGCTTCTCGGGCAGCTCCTCTCCTTGTCGACTCCGGGTGTGGCACTGGGCTTCGTCGATCTCGACTAGGGCTTTGTCGAGATCGAGTTGGGTTCCGGAGCTGGGTTGGTCTGGCTCTCGACGTTGCTCCTGATCGACAAGGCTGGCTCGGACATGCTCGTCGAGATCGAGTAGGAGCTACTCGAGATCGAGTAGCCTGGTTTCTCGGCTCGATTCGACTGGTTCCGTTGCTGCTTCGACCTTGGACTTCTGTAGCCGATTCCCGAGCTTTTCTGACCTTCTGTAGAATTGCTATAAAATGCCTCGAATTCTACGAATTAAACAGAAACTGGTGTAGATTCCATAATTTGGCAAATAAACATAAACTACATAGGTTGTGTACTATCTAAGCCCAAATGAATGCAATGTATGCAGAAATCGATATAAAAGTTATTGTAAAACATGGCAGATTCAGCTCACAACACTTGGTCAGTGCTGTACCCGATTTTTTTTTTGGAAAAGGCCATGGGATTGATTATATCTATATTATATATTTTATCCCCTAAACCTTCCATATAAATACCCCTTCTTCTATCTTTCATCACATTCTTCAAACTTTTGCCTTAAGCAACACTAAAACCCTCCTACTCAAATTCCAAATTCCATTATCCTAAACCCAAGTAGAGTTTGAAGTAAGACCTAAAAAAATGGCAGACAGGATCATTGAAGAAAAGGTCGCTTTCTTTCCATTTTTAGACAATACTGAAGCCATCTACCATGGCCACAGCTTGGTAGGCCCCGCTTTAGATCGCATCAAGGAAATATTGAAAAATTCGCGAGATGTCTTCGCCTGGTCACCTTGGGATTTGAAAGGTCTCCCTCGAGAGATCACGAAACACTCTCTGAGACTCAATCATGATACAAAGCATGTATGCCAAAGAAAAAGAAAGATGGTCGCTGAAAAATTCGAAGCAGCCAAGCAAGAAGTAGATAAGCTTCTACAAGTCGGGTTCATTCGCGAGATCCATGACTTAACCTGGATGTCCAATGTGGTCTTAGTAAAAAATAGCAGTGGCAAATGGAGAATGTGTGTGGACTTCAAAGATCTAAACAAGGCATGCCCCATAGACAGTTACCCGCTGTCTTCCATTGATGAACTGGTAGACACCGCCGTGGGGCACGCAACCTTGAGTTTCCTCGACGCATACTCAGGCTACAATCAAATCAAGATGAACCCCCGCGATGAAAAAGCACCACCTTCATCACCAATCAAGACACCTTTTGTTATAAAGTAATGCCTTTCGACCTTTAAAATGCCGGTGCAAACTTCCAGCGAATGATCGAGAAAATATTCAGACAACGACTAGGAAGGAAAATTGTGGTTTATGTCGATGACATCGTGGTCAAAAGTTTGACAAAAGAAATTCATCCCAATGACCTCCAAGAAACCATCGATACCCTTAGAAAGAATCGCGTCAGTCTGAATCCAGAGAAGTGTGTATTTGGAGTCGATTCTGGGAAATTCCTAGGTTTCATGATAAGTCACCGAGGTATTGATGTGAACCCTAAATGAAATGGCCCCTCCAAAGTAGGAAGCACAAGACAATAATCAACATCCTCACATGTATTTGAGCAACTCAAAGGCTAGGCACATTTCAATCCAACCTCACCGGGTACATATTTCGGTCGTTGTTCTATTTCAGCCATCCCCCGCGAGCAAAACGAACGCGCTGATATTTTAACTAGAATAAGACCCATACTGCCCCTCGAATTGAGCGATCGCGTGATAATTAAGCAAAAACATGCCAGGGGGATTGATAATGCATTTTTCATATAGGCATTATATCTGTTTCTTATTGTAATTAGGTAGTGGTTTTGCTATTGTTTATGTCTAGTTCCGTTTATTACTTGTGAGGTATTCGAGTTCGGAATCTATGCGTTTTTAGTGTTTATTCTGCAGAATTACATTCCGACCTTGGATGGACTTTAGGAAGAGCTTAAGAAGCATGTTTTGGAGCATATGGAGGCTAAAGAGGAGCTAGAGAGGAGCAAGGAGGCACGACATTGGAATTTATTGAAGACAATTTGAGGAACGTCGGACATTGCATAGGCGGCGCCCGACGTGACCCAGTTTTCCAGATACGTGGTTTTGGATCCGAAGACATTATTTTATCCTATTTCCTACTAGGTTTTTGCCGACTCTTAGAAGGCTTTATTAGGTTGAGAGAGAGAGAGAGAGAAGGAGGGAATTGGCCTATGAGTTGCTAAACTCATAGTTTCGCCTGTGGTTCGAAGACATGATTGTTTGGATTGTGAGGATTTGATTCTATTTGATTATTCATTCTCTTAGTTATCATATTGTGCTTAATTTATATTTGTGTTCCTTTCTATGCTTGATCAACATGTTAGGAATTGCAACTTAACAATGAATTCGTTGTTGTTTTCTCGATAGCAAACAAAGGTATTGATGATAGTGATGTCTCTTTGTCTTTGTAGTGGATGATTTCAATTGATCTATGTTGAGGATATTCGATTAGGGTTGAGTTCGGTATGTGTCTATTAGTCTTAGTTGTGTTGAGTCAATGTGTTAATTGGTCTTGATTACTTGAGTTCTTAATGCTATTCTTTAGTGATATTGAATAAGATGAGTGAATATCTGCTGATCTCTCAACTTTAGTCAAGTAGAGCTAGGAATGTGAATAATTAATAGATCAATCCGAGGACCATGAATTCCAACAATTGTCGGAGAATTGCAGGTGAAATGTTCTTTCTACTTTGATATCGATTTACTTTGGGGTTCGCAATCTGATTACTTTTACATATTTGCTACTTGTTACAAATCATTGCTTTGTTATAAGAGTGTTTGCTTAGAGTTATTGAATAGGAAATCCCTTCTCCCTATGAGTTCGACACTGGACTTCATCGATATGCTAGTAGTTATTTGGTTTATCAAGTGATTGGTTGCCTAATCTATTGGTTGTGTGTTTAAGTTTGGATATTATTACTATTTGGCAAAGGGCGAAAGTGCCAACAAAGTTCATCCCACACCAATCTCTTGGCGCCGTTACCGAGGAGAAGAAAGGAGTTTGCTTTTCTTTATCTCTTTCAATTACTCTTTACTTTGAGTCTTTTGTGTCCTTGTATGGTTCAAACTAGATCTTCTAATTCATTGCCTTTGTCTTTTGATCCTGAGGTTGAAAGATCTTTAGGTTGAAGAGGAAGCTTGTGTTTGAGACAGACGAGGAGATGGTAGAATATGGTGTTGTTGATCTGTCAAGAAGGACCCTGAGAAACCTAAAGGAACCTAGTTTGAGTGCTCAACAACTTGCAATTAGTGTTCCTGATCTCCTTGAGTGTTCAAGATTTGATTATAAGTCGAATTGGTCTTCTATTTTTCCCTACTTTCATGGATTGCCTGGGGAGGAACCAAACAAAAGCACCTTGCTACCTTTGTGAGCATGTGTGATAGACTTAGACCCCAAGGCCTGAATGATGATCAATTGATGTTGAGATTGTTCCCCTTTATCTTGAAAGATTCTGCAAGCGATTGGCTTTACTACCTACCCTAGAAAGCATTACTACTTGGATGCAATTGAGAGTGTTCCCCTTTATCTATGCGTTTTTAGTGTTTATTCTGCAGAATTACATTCTGACCTTGGATGGACTTTGGGAAGAGCTTAAGAAGCATGTTTTGTGAGCATATGGAGCTAAGTAAGAGCAAGGAGGCACGACATTGGAATCCGTTGAAGGAAATTGAAGATCGTTAGACACTGCAAAGACGGCGTCCACCGGCTTTTGCACAGGTGCCCGCCGTGACCCCAGATTCCGGATACACGGTTTTGGATCCAAAGATCATTATTTTATATTATTTTCTATTATTTCCTACTAGGGTTTGGCCGACCTTTAGGAGGCTTTATTAGTTGTTTTTCAGTTCTTTTGAGAGAGGTGTGTTGTTATTGTGAGACTATGGACACAATTAGAGAGAGAGAGAGAGAGAGAGAATTGGCCAATGAGTTGCTAAACTCATAGTTTCGCATGTGATTTAAAGACATGGTTGTTTGGATTGTGAGGATTTGATTCTATTTGATTATTCATGTTCTTAGTTATCATCTTGTACTTAATTTATATTTGTGTTCCTTTCTATGCCTGATGAACATGTTAGGAATTGCATCTCTAGCTATGAATTTGTTGTTGTTTTCTCGATAGCAAACAAAGGTGTTGATGATAGTGATGTCTCTTTGTCTTTGTAGTGGATGATTTCAATTGATCTATGTTGAGGATATTCGATTAGGGTTGAGTTCGGTATGCGCCTATTAGTCTTAATTGTGTAGAGTCAATGTTCCAATTGGTCTTGTTTACTTGAGTTCTTAATGCTATTCTTTAGTGATATTGAATAAGATGAGTGAATCTATGCGGATCTCTCAACTTTATTCAAGTAGACCTAGAAATATGAATAATTAATAGATCAATCTGAGGACCATGAATTCCAACCATTGTCAGAGAATTACAAGTAAAATGTTCTTTCTACTTTGATATCTATTTTCTTTGGGATTTGCAATTTTGTTACTTTTACATATTTGCTATTTTTCAAGAATCATTGCTTTGCTATAAGAGTGTTTGTTTAGAGTTATTGAATAGGAAATCGCTTTTCCATGTGGGTACGACACCGGACTTCATCGCTATACTAGTAGTTATTTGGTTTATCAATTGATTGGTTGCCTTATCTATTGGTTGTGTGTTTAAGTTTGGATTTTATTACTATTTGGCAAAGGGCGAAAGTGCCAACGACGTTCGTCCCGCACCAATCTCTTGGCGCCGTTGCCGAGGAGAAGAAAGAAGTTTGCTTTTCTTTATCTCTTTCAATTACTCTTTACTTTGAGTCTTTTGTTTCTTTGTATGGTTCAAACTAGATCTTCTGATTCATCTCTTTTTTCTTTTGATCCCAAGATTGAAAGATCTCTTAGGTTGAAGAGGAAGATTGTGTTTGAGGCAGACGAAGAGATGGCAGAAAACGCTATTGTTAATCTGCCAAGAAGGACCCTGAGAAACTTAAAGGAACCTGTTTGAGTGCTCAACCACTTGCAATTAGTCTTCCTGATCTCCCTGAGGGTTCAAGATTTGAGTACAAGTCGAATTGGTCATCTATTTTTCCCCACTTTCATGGATTGCCTGGGGACGAACCAAACAAGCACCTTGCTACCTTTGTGAGCGTGTGTGATAGACTGAGACCACAAGGCTTGTCTGACGACCAATTGATGTTGAGAGTGTTCCCCTTTACTTTGAAAGATGTTGCAAGCGATTGGCTTTACTACCTACCCCTAGAAAGCATTACTACTTGGGTGCAATTGAAGAAAGCCTTCCTGCAAAAGTACTTTCCTACGACTCGCCTCAACAAACTTAAGAAGGAGCTGTTCAGTATTGAGCAATCACCTACGGAGAGTCTTTATGAGTATGTTGAGCGGTTCAAGAAGCTTAAGGGTAGTTGTCCGCAACACGGTATACCCGAGGATGATTTAGTGTTGTATCTTTATGAAGGCTTGCTTGACACCGACATGAGTTTCATCAATGCTACCAGCGGAGGAGATATTTTTGATAAAAACACCTCAGGAAGCAATGCAGATTTTTGAAGGGTTGGCAAATGCATCGCAGCAATACGGGAGACACCAAGGAGTTAGAGAAGTTCATAAGTTGGATAGTTTGAGAGATGGACACAAGGATGACATTGATAGGCTTATGGAGATAGTGAACAAGATGACTATACAAATGAATCAACCCCATCAGCCTACACCTTGTGGTTTTTGTGGAGATCCAACTCATCCTAATGATAAGTGTCCCTTGATTCAGGAGGGCACCACTGAAGTGAATGCTATGGATTATGGACCTCGCCGCAACTTTGGTAACAATTATAATCAGGGCTACAATTCAAACTACCAAAGTGGATTCAACAGAAGAGGCCAACAACAACAAGTTCCTTTTCAGAGAGGACAATATGAGAATCATCCTAGAAACACTCAACAAGAAGATAGAGATTAGACATTGAGATTGTTGTTGGACAAGATGAGTGTTTAAGAAAAGTTTCTAAGTCAAATGGCTAAGGAGATTGGTGAATTGAAAGCGAAACATTCGGTAAAGTTGCCATCGCAGGTGGTAGTGAATTCGAAGGAGAATATTAGCGCCATGATCCTTAGAGGAAGTAAACAAGTGAATGACCCAATAAGAATGTTGAAGATAGGCCTAGAGAAGAAGTTGATTTGGGAAATAAGAAAGAAGAGACAGAATTGGAGACACACTATATAGACGGCGCACGCCGCCCCTCACCACGGCGCCTGCCGCCACCTCCATTAAAGGATCCGACTTCTGAAGTTGTTCAATCCCCGAAAAATGCTTCTAAAGAGTGGTCTTATGAGGTTTCAAGACCTGCACCACCCTTTCTTCATGCCTTAAGATCTGATCGTAAGTGGGAAGATGAACAAATTATTTATGACACCTTTGCTCATTATGAGGTAAATTTTCCACTTTTCAATTTGATTAAAATTGTGCCTCGCTATGCGAAATTCTTGAAAGAGCTATGCACGATGAAGCGCAAGCAAAGGATGAGAAAGAAAGAAGATGTAAGCTTAAGTGAGAATGTTTCTACTTTGCTTGTGAAACGATTGCCTGAAAAGTGCGGAGATGCGGGTATGTTTACTATACCATGTGCAATAGGTAATGGTAGCTTCACCAAATCTATGTTAGACCTAGGTGGTTCAATCAATGTTATGTCTTATAACTTGTACATGTTTTTGGGTCTCAATTCATTGTCTGAAACTGGTGTTCCTAAACAACTCCTTGATCGTTCCAGTATTAAGCCTAGAGGAGTTGTTGAAGATGTTTTGGTTAAGGTGAATGATTTGATATTTCCAGCTAATTTATTCATTCTAGACAAGGAAGAAGGTACGCCTGAAACCTGGTTATCTTGGGAAGGCCATTCTTGAGGATGGCTAAGACTAAGATTGATTGTTTTGAAGGTTCACTAACTATAGAGTTTGATGGTAGAAAGATTGAGTTTTCTATATTTGAGTCTATTGTTTATTCTGCCAATGATTCCGTAGGTGTTCTTGACTCTAATGAAACTAATCACAGGAATGAATGAAATGGTTTATTAGATGCTAAGTGAAGCTGTGTCTCATTCAAATGATTCTATTGCTATTCCCTATGAGAAATCGATTCCTAATAATGTTGAGGTTTTTGCAATTGCAGGACAACCTCCAGGGGTAACTCATTTCAAGAAGAAATCGATGGATGCTATTGATGGATATGTCAAAAGAGTTCCTAAAGTTCCACCTCTTGTTTTGAAAAGGACAAGTGTGGGGGATCTTGGTGGAATAACTTGATCAAGAATGCATCACGTCGAGCCAAATACGTGAAACAAAGGCACTTTTTGGGAGGTAACCCTAGTTAGGTAGTATTTCTATTTTGCATTTAGTTTTTAATTCAATAAAGTAGGATCAATCGTGTCGCCGTATTTCGGAAGTTACGCTATGTGAAACCGATGTTGGGATTAAGTTTAATTTGATAGACGGAGTCACCTTTTGTGGAAACGACACCCGCCACCCTAGCCACGACGTCCGCCGCCTGTGTGTTCTCTTGACGAATCCGAATTTGGTAAACTTGGAAGGGAAGTTTCTATCTTTTTATTTTTGGTTATTTTCGTTCTAGGATTAGATTGTTTTTCCTTTTTTCTCTAGGATTAGATTATTTTCTATATATCTTAGGTTAGTATTTTATCTTTTACTTATTTTATATTTTATTGTGGGACTAGATTTTTCTTTTTAGGATTAGTTTCCTTATTTCCTAGGATTAGATTTCTATCTTTTCTATTTCTATTTTATCTAGATCTAATACTTTTCCTTTTTCCTTTTTTAGATATTCCCTCCAACTCACTATATATTGTTACTCTTTATTTTGGATCGATCAAGTTTGCTCAAGAGGAATCTCAAAATCCCAAAAGCCTATTGGAATCCATCCCAGCTGCCTAAAGTCTTGTGTTTCAATCGATTCTATCCATCAAAACACTTTCCGCCATCACCCTACATCCACAAAATTCAATCTTTTCCTATTTCATTCCCTTACCTATCACCAGAGAACCCTTTGAAACCAAGTTGTTCGAGAAAGTTTGAAGTTTGGAGGAGTAGATGTTGGTTTTCCAACATGTTCACTCGGATTCGTGGGTCTGCTTACACGGCGCCCGCCGCCCTTACCACAGCGCCCTCCACTGCTACAACAAGCATGTCTTTTGGTCGTTTTTGTGGTTTTTCTTCAGTTTTTCCTCAAGTTGCATTATGCTCGTTCTCCTGAGATGGATACTCTAACCTATTTGTCTAGCATTGAGAAGGAGTTATGGTTTCAGTTGAGGAATGTGAGTTATCAGTCAACGCGATTCTTTCATCTGGAGACATTACATACACTTGGTCTTCATGGTTCAGTATCTCTTATGCTGGAAATGGGAGGTCTAGCTAATTTCCTATCGATGAGCACGCCAGTTTATCATGTTTTGGTGCGTGAGTTCTTGTCAACTCTGGATGTGCGTTCTGATAAGGACATCTGCTTCATATTACTAGGTACCGAATGCTCAATTCAGAAATGACTTTTATCTCATGCTTTGGGAATGCACATACCTTGGTCTATTCCTTTGCGTCGGAGCTTATCTACTACTACACCTGCTGAGACTTAGGCTATTGTGTCAGACCATGTTGATTTGGCTGACAGTTTTCACGACTATTCAATTACGCACCCTGACCTTAGACTTTGCCACAGGGTGTTGACCCCTGCCTTCCATGGTTCTGCTGATCCGACGATTATTCCCAAGAGGATGTGGATGTGGTTACAATATTTGACGCTGGAGGCCGAGTATGTACCAGATTGGATACATTTGTTTCTAGCTTCTTGTGCAGACGCACTTTGGAGGAGAGATGATATGAGTGCCCATATTATTACTTTTGGTGGAATAATTACCCTAATAGCACGCTATATGGGTATGGATTTGAGATCCCTGCAACCCTTGCAAATGCCTTACTATTTTGACATGTTAGTCCTACTGAACGCTCGTCTGATTGAAAGAGTTAGCTGCTTTGATAGTAGCGAGTGTTTCTGTTGGCTATCCAGTGAGAAGGGTGAGCACCATCTGTATCTTCCCACACATATACCCGTTGGCCCTACTTTGGCTGCTTTCTGTATTCGTCATGTTCCAGTAACTGTTGGGATGGTTGGGAACCCGTTCTCTTCGAGTTGAATTCTTTTGGGAGATGAGGTTGATGATGATCATGATATCCCCACCCAGAGTAGTTCTTTGTTTAAGCTTATGGCGATTATTGATAGTCGCTTGACTAGAATGGAAGATCAACAAATGAGAAGTTTTCTTAGACTTTATGAGCATCGGTTGATTCTAGAGAAGAAGATCGAAGCATGTCTTCGTAAGCCCTGGGGGTAGATTTCCCTGGAAATCAATTAGCGGTCTGGACCCCAGACCCCGCCTTCACAGTAATTGGTCATTCATTTGCTTCTTTCAAACCCTTTATTTATATATTTTCATTGTTCCTTTTTGTGTTTCTATGCATTGAGGACAATGCAACATGTAAGTGTGTGTGTTGGGGGGGGGGGGGGGGGGGGAGAATGAAGTGAATTAGTTAGGTTAGTTCATGTTTGAATTTCTGTACTTGTTTCTTTGTTATTTCTTTTATGTTATTTCTTTTATAGTATAGAAAATGTCAAAAATGAATTATTATTTTTGAAAAATGTTGAAAAATATGGAAAAAAGTGAGTCTTGTTTTGTTGTTTTGCATATTGTGTTATCAATGATTCCCATCTAATTTGAGTTTGTCCTGGCATGATCTCATAAATCCCATTGAATTCTAGAATGATTTGATCTTATCTTGAAAATTGGTTTTTATGTGAAATATGATTGAGCGTATATAATTGAGCATGTATGATCTAAGTCATAGACGGTTTTTAGTCGCGTAAACCGTATCAAAATAAATTCGAACTTACCTAACTAATGTAGTGTGATAAGTACGAGTCGATCCCACAGAGAATCAAGTTATTCCTAAATTAAGTTTATTTACCAATTAATAGAAAGGGGGTTTTTGTGATTGAGAATAAGAAATAAAATAAACTATAAACTATAAACAAATTAACGGAGATAACAATTAAGAAGATAGTTTCATCTACAAATATCCACTTTAATTTGACTAGTTGATCCTTAATCTTAATGCTACTATTAGGTTAAATCTTGACCGTGTTAAGGTTATATAATTAGTAAGGGTTACTAGGACTCGTAGGACTAGTAATTTACACAAGATCAGGACAGGAACAATAAATTACTAGTCCTACGAGTCCTAGTAACCCTTACTAATTAGATAACCCTAACACGGTCAAGATTTAACCTAATATTAGCATTAAGATTAAGGATTAATCAGGATACATGCAACACCAAGCTACAAGTCAGCATTTAACATATAATTGATTCTCTACACACCAATTTAGTCCTACGAGTCCTAAAAAGGCATGATTGCTACTATGGATTAAGGTTCGCTACGAGGAATCTACAAAATCCTAGCAATAATCTCAACTAGTTGCGCGGACTAGAAGAAATCAACAATATTCGCAAAAGAATCAATACGAATCAATAAGAATAGAATAAGAATATAAATCTCACAACTTTATCAAACCAAAGCTTCAATCCATAGACGAAACGGAAGAGTCTAGATCTCCATAAAAATAAGACAAAACATAAGTAGGGTTTAGGGAAATACGGAGTTAGTCGGCTACGGTATCTAAGTCGGCTAGTCCTTCCCCCTTGCCGTATGAATCAATGAATATATAGTAGGATGAAAAACCTAAGCTATCTAAATTTATATAAATATAATATATTTCTATCTATCTATCCTAATTATATCGTAAATTCGTAATAAGCAGCACTAACTTGCAAGCGTATGACTCCTTCCGCCTCCTTCCATGATTCATCAGCTCTGTCAATGTAGTGATTTTAACTTGGTCCACTCCTATTCTCATTTATAAAATAATCCCTTCAATAGAAACAAGCCTCCAAAATGCTAGTGTAGACTCCGAAAATCAAATAATACAAAATAAGCTATAAAAACATGTAAAAATGCTATAAATTAATATGCGAATCTGTACCTAAAACATGACTAAAATATACCATATCACTAAGTTTAGGAGTATGCTTGGAATTCAACAAAAATTTATCACAATGAGATATTTTTGGCCTTATAAGCAATACATCTTTATTCCTTTTGCTTTTCTTGTGTGATTTACTGTTCCTATGCATTTATCATTAATAATTGTCATGGTTATCTGTTTTCAAGGCCGATTATATACATGTTCAATGCTTGATAAGTTCAAATGATATAGGTAACCTTTTAGCCACATATTTATCCATGCCTACCTTATGTTATATCTTGCTTTAAAGTCAATTTGAGCCTTTAGCCTTTTTATTGTTAGCTCCACAAAATTATTATTCCTAGCCTATGGTGAGCCTTACCCTTATTCCGGGGGAATTGAGATTTTGAGTGGGTTATGGAATGTATTTTGGAGATTGAGGAGAATGAAGCTAAAGTGTGATTTTATGGTTTATGGTTTTGAGAAGATGTAATGTTATGTGCTTATTTAGTCCCTCATTCTTATGCATTTGATTTTCATGTATTTTGGCTCATGAAGAAAGAAATAAAAAGCTTGGACCTAGGAAGGATAAAATTCACCTAGGGGTAAAAGTAAGTTTAAAAAATCCAAAAAAAAAAAGAGAAAATTAAAGAGCCATTTATCTTATTTTTGCATAATGAGGAAGAATTGGGATTTATGTTGGTTATAAGATATATTGGTTGGGTGTTGAGATTGCATGATATGTAAGATGATGAGATTTGAGATGAGATGAGATTTGAGATATTTGGAGTTATTTTGATGATATTGAGAGATGTTGTGCATTTGTGAGCTTGATTTATTGAGTTGGTTTCTGTTATGTTGGGAGTTTTGAAATCTTGTTTTCCCGGAATTTATTGCACCACATGACCAAATACAATTCCTTGCCCTTATGTTTCTACCAAGCTCCATTACAACCCCGCAGAATGGAGTCTTCTATGAAGATTTCCATTGAGCGGAAGTCCTCTTGATGTCCTTATTTTTGCATTGACGTATCCGGTGGAGATTTTGTGATATAAATGTCAATATTTGAGTTGATGCTTGTATATGGAATTGAGGTGAGTGTGTGCTTAAAGCCTAAACACATGAGAGTGAGAGATACACATTTTATCCTTGGTAAGGTTGATTTTTGAGCATGCAAGCCACTTGATCCCATATATACATGTTATGACGTTTATATATTTGATTGTGTTTTCACTGTTGATGATGTTGCTTTTGATGAGTAAAGTTGTGAAAGATTGCTTGTGGGATGCATAGATGATGCTTTTCCATATGGTTGCTTGAGGACAATCAAAAGTTAAGTGTGGGGGGATTTGATAATGTATATTTCATATAGGCATTATAGGTGTTTCTTATTGCATTTAGGTATTGGTTTTTCTATTGTTTGAGTCTAATTCCGTATATTGCTTATGAAGTATTCGAGTTCGGAATCTATGCGTTTTTAGTGTTTATTCTGCAAAATTACATTCCGACCTTGGATGGACTTTGGGAAGAGCTTAAGAAGCATGTTTTGGAGCATATGGAGGCTAAGGAAGAGCAAGGAGGCACGACATTGGAATTTATTGAAGACAATTGAGAAACGTCAGACACTACATAGGCGGCGCCCGCCGCCCCTTGCACGGCGCCCGCCGCCCCTTGCACGGCGCCCGCCGCCCCTTGCACGGCGCCCGCCGTGACCTAGTTTTTCAGATACGTGATTGTTGTGAGACTATGAACACAATTAGAGAGAGAGAGGGAGAGAGAGAGAGAGAGTGAGAGAGAGAGAGAGAGAGAGAGAGAGAATTGGCATATGAGTTGCTAAACTCATAGTTTCGCCTGTGATTCGAAAACATGTTTGTTTGGATTATGAGGATTTTGTTCTATTTGATTATTCATGTTCTTAGTTATCATCTTGTGCTTTTATATTTGTGTTCCTTTCTATGCCTGATCAACAAGTTAGGAATTGCATCTTAGCTATGAATTCGTTGTTGTTTTCTCGATAGCAAACAAAGGTATTGATGATAGTGATGTCTCTTTGTCTTTGTAGTGGATGATTTCAATTGATCTATGTTGAGGATTCGATTAAGGCTGAGTTCGGTATGCGCCTATTAGACTTAGTTGTGTTGAGTCAATGTTCCAATTGGTCTTGATTACTTGAGTTCTTAATGCTATTCTTTAGTGATATTGAATAAGATGAGTGAATCTCTGTGGATATCTCAACTTTAGTCAAGTAGACCTAGGAATATTAATAATTAATAGATCAATCCGAGGACCATGAATTCCAACCATTGTAAAAGAATTGCAGATGAAATGTTCTTTCTACTTTGATATCGATTTACTTTGCGATCATAAATCCGGTTACTTTTACATCTTTGCTACTTGTTACAAATCATTGCTTTGCTATAAGAGTCTTTGCTTAGAGTTATTGAATTGAAAATCGCTTCTCCATGTGGGCTCGACACCGGACTTCATCGCTATACTACTAGTTATTTGGTTTATCAAGTGATTGGTTGCCTAATTTATTGGTTGTGTGTTTAATTTTTGAAATTATTACTATTTGGCAAAGGGCAAAAGTGCCAACGACGTTCGTCCTGCACCGTGATCCATAAAGGGGTTTTCAAAATAACGAATCTCAGAGATTGGCGCAGACCTCTCTTACAGTATATCACTGAAGGCATATTAGTAAACACTTGCCCAGGCAACCAAGACATTAGAAAACGAGCAGCTCGTTTAAGAGTTAGGAACGACCGACTATACAAAAGAGTTCTTAACCTCCCTGACCTCCTCTACGTATTAGACTAGGAAGGTCTCGACCTTATCCGTGGACTACACGCATGCATATACAGGAACCATCAAGGATGGGGAGTTGTGGCGGCCAAGATCACGTGATTGGGATACTACTGGTCCACTCTCAGAGCCGACAATGAAATTTTCATCCACATATGTGATCCCTGCCAGCGACATGCTTCACTCAATCATCGAACTCCTCATCCATTGAAATGCATATCTGCACCACGCCTCTTCGTGGTATGGGGAATGATTATCTTGGGCCCTTTCCCTAAAGCACCGGGCCAGCTCCGTTTCATCATTGTTATAGTTGATTACTTTACAAAATGGGTAGAAGCCGAGGCCATGGCTAACATCACAGTAGAGAAAGTGTGCAAGTTCCTTTGGAAGAATATGATCTGTTGATTTGGAGTCCCGCAAGCCATCATCACCGACCACGAGCCACAATTCAATTGCGAAGGAATCCACGATTTTTGTGTTGGCCTTCACATTGATTTTCGAATCTCATATGGGGCCTACCCTCACTCCAAATGACAAGCTGAGACCACGAATTGCCAAATTTTAAACGCATTGAAGAAAAGACATGGAACATCAAAAAGAGAATGGGTCGAAATCTTGCCTCTAGTATTATGGTCCTATAAGACCTCTGCCAAAAGTCCAACCGGAAAAATGTCGTTCGCAATGACCTTCGGGGTTGACGCGATCATTCCAGTCGAGTTGTTGGTACCCTCAGCTCAAATAGTTGATTTTTACAAAGACACTAACGGCAAAGCTCTTGAATTATAACTCCATTTGCGGGAAGAAAGAAGAGACATGACCTGTCTCAAAGCAAACGAGTATCAACATCGGCTGGCTGAAGGATACAACAAGCGCATTTTCTTACGCCCAATACGAAAAGGAGACCTGGTCCTCCGACAAGCAACAACAGAAGGAAAGCTCGAGCCAAAATGGTAAGGCTCCTATGTCGTTCACAAAGAAGTAGGCCGAGGTTCTTTCAAGCTTCAAAACTCCGAATGAGCCATCCTCGCAAAGTCATGGAACGCCAGAAATCTCAAAGCATATTTTGCGTAAATTTAGCCATATATCTTAAATCCCCGATGACTTAGATTTTCTATGTATAGGAGTCACCAGGTATCCCGATTGGGTACACCTCTTCATATATATAAATGAAAGTTCCAAACCCAAACATGGTTGTCATTACGCATAAATTTAGCAATCGCGTGTCTTTTGAACACGGATATGCAAATAAGTCTCTACGGAGAATAAATTTAGAATTCATGTGTCTTTTGAACACGGGCGTGCCAATAAGCCTCTACGGGGAATAAATTTAGCAATCGCGTGTCTTTCAAACACGGATGTGCCAATAAGCCTCTACGGAGAATAAATTTAGCAATCACGTGTCTTTTGAATACGGATATGCAAATAAGCCTCTACGGAGAATAAATTTAGCAATCGCGTGTCTTTTGAAAACGGATGTGCCAATAAGCCTCTACGGAGAATAAATTTAGCAATAGCATGTCTTTTGAACACGGATGTGACAATAAACCTCTACAGAGAATAAATTTAGCAATCATGTGTCTTTTGAAAACGGATATGCAAATAAGCCTCTACGGAGAATAAATTTAGCAATCGCGTGTCGTTTGAACACAGATATGCAAATGAACATCTACGGAGAATAAATTTTGCAATCACGTGTCCTTTGAATAAGGATGTGCCAATAAGCCTCTACGGAGAATAAATTTAGCAATCGCGTGTCTTTTGAACACGAATGTGCAAACAAGCCTCTACGGAGAATAAATTTAACAATCGCGTGTCTTTTGAACACGGATATGCAAATAAGCCTCTACGGAGAATAAATTTAGCAATCGTGTCTCTTTCGAACACGGATGTGCCAATAAGCCTCTACGGATAATATATTTAAGCAATCGTGTGTCTTTCAAACACGGATGCGCCAATAAGCCTCTACGAAGATTAAATTTAGCAATCGCGTGTCTTTCGAACACGGATGTGCCAATAAGCCTCTACGGAGAATAAATTTAAGCAATCGTGTGTCTTTGAAACACGGATGTGCCAATAAGCCTCTACGGAGAATGAATTTAGCAATCGCGTGTCTTTCGAACACGGATGTGTAAATAAACCTCTACGAAAAATAAATTTATCTAAACACACGACACATTTGTTATATAATGGATTTAAACAAAGTACAAAACACTCAAGATAAACATTCAGACAACAACAAATAGATAAGAAACAAACAAATGAAAAACAAAGCCATTGTTTAACACCAAACAGGAAAAACAACTGATGTGGGACAAACATCGTTGCACTTTCGCCCTTTACCAAATAGTAATAAAATCCAAACTCAAACTCAAAACCAATAGATTAGCAAATCAACCTTGATCAACCAATAAACTACTAGTATAGCAATTAAGTCCGGTGTCAAACCCACAGGGAGAAGCATTTCACTATTCAATAACTCTTAACAAGCACTCTTATAACCAAACAATGATTTAGGACAAATAACCAAGATGTAAAGTAACCAACTTTATGATTGCAAAGTAAATCAATAATAAGGTAGAGAAAATATTTCACTTGTACGTAATTCTCTGATAATGGTTGAGATTCATGGTCTTATGATTATTCTTATCAATTACTCATAAACATATGCCTACTTGACTAAAGTTGAGAGATCCGCA
The DNA here is from genome assembly GCA_963922045.1 of Persicaria maculosa. Classification (NCBI taxonomy): domain Eukaryota; kingdom Viridiplantae; phylum Streptophyta; class Magnoliopsida; order Caryophyllales; family Polygonaceae; genus Persicaria; species Persicaria maculosa. Next base: position 39,710,198 of record OY998254.1, on the reverse strand, counting down.
TGGATACAATCATCTTATTCAATATCACTAAGTAACAGCATTAAGGACTCAAGTAATTAGACCAATTGGCATATTGATTCAACGCAATTAAGACAAACCGGAACAATCCTATATCAGCCCTAATCGACATATCCCCAACATAGATCAATTGAAATCATCCACTACAAAGACAAAGAAATACCACTACTTCAATACCTTCGTTTGCTATCAAGAATACAACAACAAATTTTTAGCTAAGATGCAATTCCTAACATGGTGTTCAATCATAGAAAGGAACACAAATATAAACAATAAGCACAAGATGATAAATAGGAATATGAATAACTAATAGAAACAATCCTTACAATCTAAACAACCATGTCTTCCAATCATAGGCAAAACTATATATGAGTTTAGTAACGCATAGGCCAAATCTCTCTCTCTCTCTAATTGTGTTCATAGTCACACACACAAACTGATGGAAAATAACCTAATAAAGTCTCTGAAAGAGTTGGCAAAACCCTAGAATAATAATAATAGAATAATAGGAAATAGAATCTTCGGATCTGGAATCGTGAACGTTGGAAACCGACCTACGACGGGCGCCATGCAAGAGGCGGCAGGCGCTGCTATCTCAGTGATGGAAAATAACCTAATAAAGTCTCTGAAAGAATTGGCAAAATCCTAGAATAATAATAATAGAATAATAGGAAATAGAATCTTCGGATCCGGAATCGTGAACGTTGGAAACCGACCTACGGTGGGCGCCATGCAAGAGGCGGCAGGCGCCACTATCCTAGTAACGGGATTCCCTATTTTTCTTCGATTGTCTTCAATGTTGTGCTTCCTTGCTCCTCTCAAGCCTCTTTCTCATCCTCCATATGCTCCAAAACATGTCTCTTAAGCTCTTATAAGATCCCTCCAAGGCCGGAAGTAATTCTGCAGAATAAACATTAAAAGGCATAGATTTCGAACTCGAATACTTCACAAGCAATATACGAAACTAGACTCAAACATATGCAAAACACCTATCTAAATGCAATAAGAAATACCTATAATGTCTATCTGCACCATGCGTTATCATATCCCCCACACTAAACTCTTGCTTGTCCTCAAGCAACCATAAGACAAAAACATCATCTACAGATCCCACAGGAGATTCTTTCACAATTTTACTCATCAAAAGCAACAACCTAAATAGTGCAAATATAATCGCATAGAAACGTCATCACATGTATGTATGGGATCAAGTTCTTTGCATGCTCAAAAATCAACATTACCAAGGATAATGTGTTTCTTTCACTCTCATGTGTTTAGACTTTAAGCATACACTCACCTCAATTCCATATACAAGCATCAGCTCAAATAGGGTCTCCCTATATACACCGCAAATCCGGATTTAACGTTGCTAATGCAACGTCGTATGTAACGTTGTAGCAATGTTGGATTAGACGTTGCTACAACGTCCAATCCGACGTTGTATGTTGTGGTGTAATTGCTTTGGAAAAAAGAAATCTGACGTTGTAACAACGTCAGATTGGATGTTGTTACAACGTCCAATAGGACGTTGTAGCCTGGAACCCGAACGGGCTCGGCCGGGCTTAGGAAAAGAAGTGCAACATCCCATTGTACGTTGTTATACAACGTTATATTCAACGTGGTTCATTTCGTGGGTACGGTCTTCTTCCTCGTACCTTGGATCAGGGCTGTTATACAACGGCGCCGGCAACACTCTTGGTTCTTGGTTGCAGATTCGGAAAGGATAGGCGAGGATGGTGGTGGAGCTTGCCGGCGGCCTAGGCGGTGAAAAGGTGGGTGATATCGATGGCGGTCGGCGTTCCTCTTTGATGGCGGTCGGCGGGTATGGTGGTGGAGCTTGTTGGTCTTTGCCTTCTTCCTGGCCGATCTGCAAACAATCGGCGGGGTCGACATCGGCAATGGTGGTGCTTGCTGGCAATGGATCGCCTTCTTCCTCTACCAATCGATGCTTGTACACAACGTACGACGGTGATGGTGACACCAATGTTTGGGGGATGCAACTTCGGGAAGGAGTGACGAACACGATGGCAGAGCTTTACTGGCAACGACAGTGCATCGAAGGTGATTCCGGTGGTTGGGCGACTGCAGCTACACAGATTGACGGCGTACGGCATGGCCGGCGGCTCAACGAGGAAGATAGAAGATGATGAATGACTTTCTTTTTTTATATATATATTTTTTTACCTAACTTTATATATAATTACATTTTTAGTCCAACATATTTTTTCAAATGTCAAACTACCCTTCAAATCTATCTACATGATTAGGCACTGTTTTCTTTCATAAGGATAATAAATTATGTAATTTATTCTTTGCTTTTACCAATACTATATAATAGGTGGATACCTTTGTTTATTCAAAATCTTTATTATTTTACATAAATTTAATTAATATTTAAATATCTGAGTATATTCTTTGTTTATTTATCATTTTTTAAAAACTCTTTACAATTTGTGTATATTTTTGAAAGCATATGTTTCTTTACTACATGATGAGGCACTGTTTTCATCGATACATATATAGCTATTTTATATGATTAAAAATGATATTTTAATAATTATGCCCAAGTATATAAGAAAATAAATAGGTGAAAATATTTACCATAATTAAAAAAAGATGTGGAATAAAAAAAAATTATAGATAAGAGATGTATCGTCATAAACAATAGTAAAGCAGAAGCTGACTTGTCACGTGTTAGCTTCTGGTGAATTTTTTTCCCGCTCAAAACTGGACCATTCATTACTTACCATTTCAACCGAGCTACCCACAACCAAGTTACACAAATACTAAAGGTAAGGCTCCCATAGAGAATAATAATAGGAAGCATCGAAAAAAAGGTACGTTAAATATTATTTTAGTTTATGCGTTTCTGAGATTCATTTCGGTTTGATTGAGTTAAATTGATTGACGATGGAGTTCTTTGATCACGTTTGTATGGATTAGTTTCGTTTTGATCAAATTCCTTAATCACGTTTTTTATTTAGTTTATTTGTTTGTGCGGATTAGTTTCGATTGTTATGGAGTTCATTTTGGAGTTTATGCATTTGAATTAATCTTTTTTTTTTCAGAAGATGAAAACGTTTAGCACTCGAAAATTTCATTACCTGAACGAGTTACTACCACAACACCTAAACACCACACCAATCCGATGGAATATTATTGTTCGCGTATTAAGAATGTTTAGGTCCTTAAACTACAATGATCCTAGAAAACTTCATTCAATTGACATGATTTTGATAGATGAAAAGGTAATTGTGTTTCAATATTTATTTGTTTGTTTACACTGTCTGATCGAATCATGTATTCAAATTAAATTGAAGGTGTCAATTAGAGTTTATTTAGAGAAAAAAAAGTTTATAAATTTTCTAATATTAAATATATTAATTTAATAAAAACTCCGCACAAAAAGTGCGGGTACTAAACTAGTTATTTTTAAAATATATATTAATTAAAATTTAAATTGATATAGCTTCCAAATTTATATTTATTTCTTTTACATTATTTATATTGTTGTAATTAAAACATACTAAAAATAGGTTCATAGAAAAACCGTAAAAAGAAACAAAAAAAGATACATTAAAGATCAAGTCAAATATGATGTTATACAACGTCTATTTTGTGTTGAGTATTGTGATGTCCCTCGTGAAGCAAAAGAATTATGATATTGGGGAAAAACATAATGCCTTTGTTAACCAAAACATCGCGTAAAATATAGTACAATCCATGTGTATATAATCGCATAAAGTTTTTTTTTAATTTTTTTTTACTATTAAGTACTCCGTTAATTAAAACATGTCACTTTCATAATTTTTTTTTGTTTTCTTATTTCTTAATTTTAGAAATTCACAAAAATTAGTGCTTTTAGTTAACTTAGTTAACTATCTAGTTGAGGTTTCACAATTGGTATTCCACAATCTCCGTGAATTCGACACTCATTTGAAATGAGTCATAGAAATAAAGGTGGAAAATTAGTACTTTTATTTGTCTTTGTTAACTAAGTAGTTGAGGTTTTACAATTGGTATTCCACAATCTACGTGAATTCGAAACTCAATTGAAATGAGTCATAGAAATAAAGGTGGAAAATTAGTACTTTTATTTGTCTTTGTTAACTAACTAGTTGAGGTTTTACAATTGGTATTCCACAATCTTCGTGAATTTGACACTTGATTGAACTGGGTCATAGGAATAAAGGTGGAAAATGAGAGATAAGTTAAAACTTATAATATTATTTAGGTGACATTAAGTTAAAATTTGTATCATGTGAGTGAGAAAGTATTATTTGTTACAACATATGTTTAATGAAATGATTTTAAGTCTAATGTAACCAATTATTGTTTTTAACATTAATTTAAAAGGGTAATGGGGTTCTTTTTAAAGAGAATTAAGATTATGGGTGATTTATATAAAAACAAATTGGAAAGGGTGCCTTTTCAACAAAGTTCTATATTTAAGGGCGATTTTATGTAATTAACCATAAAGGTAGGTGGAAGACCGTACCCACTATATTTAACGTTGTATAACAACGTTATATTTAACGTTGTAAACAACGTCCCATTGTACATTGCACCTAAGCCCGGCCGAGCCCGATCGGGTTCCAAGGTACAACGTCCAATTCGACGTTGTAACAACGTCCAATCTGACGTTGTTACAACGTCGGATTCCTTTTCTCAAAGGCATTACACCACAAAATACAACGTCGGATTGGACATTATAACAACGTCTAATCCAACGTTGCTACAACGTTGGATCCGGCGAAGTATTTGCGGTGTATATAGGAAACGCGCTCAAATATTGACATTTATATTACAAAATCTCCACCAGTTACGTCAATGCAAAAATAAGGACATCAAGAAGACTTTCGCTCAATGGAAACCTTCAAATAAGATTCCATTTAGCGGGGTTGTAATGGGGCTTGGTAAAGAAACATAAGGGCAAGAAATTGTATTTGGTCATGTGGTGGTATAAATTCCAGGAAAACAAGATTCCAAAAACTCCCAACATAACACAAACCAACTAAAAAATACTCAAGCTCACATACACACAACATCTCATAACAACGATTCCAAAAATCCTCCATAACAAAACTCTCAAAAATATATCAATAAATTCATACTCATATCATCATCTCATCTCATCACATCACACACTCATGTAATCCGCAACACCCAACCAATCTAACTTTTAACCGACATAAATCAAATTCTTCCTCATTATGCAAAAATTTTATTCTCTTTTTTTCTTTTTTTTTTTCTTTCAAACTGTTATGTATATATATATATAGCCGAAATACATGTAATAATACATGCATTAAAATGAGGGAGCTAATAAGCACATAACATACATCTTCTCAAAACCATAAACCATAAACTCACACTTTAGCTCCTTTCTCCTCAACTCCAAAATAGATTCCATAACCCACTCAAAATCTCAATTGTCCCGGAATGAGAGTATGGCTCATCATAGGCTAGGAATAATGTAATTTTGTGTAGCTATCAATAAAACAGGCTAAAGGCTCAAATTGGCTTCAAAGCAAGATATAACATAGGGTAAACATGGATAAAATATTGCTAAAAACTTGCCTCTATCATTTGAACTTATCAAGCAATGAACATGTATATAATCGGTCTTGAAAATAGATAACCATGGCAATACTCAATGATAAATGCATAGGAAGAGTAAATCGTACAAGAAAAGCAAAAGGAATATCTCACAAGGACAAATTTTTGTTGAATATTAAGTAGGCTCACAAACTTAGATCATACATGCTCAATTACCTATGCCTAATCATATTTCACATAAAAACTTATTTTAAAGACAAGGTCAAATGATTCCAGAACTCCATGGGATTTATAAGGTCATGCCCGTATAAAGTTAAATAGGAGAAACTCAAATTAGATGGGTATCATTGATAACACAATATGCAATGCATGAAAACAATTTTTTCTTTTGATTTTTCAACATTTTATTTTTTTTCTTTTTTTTTTCATTTTCTAAAACAAATAACATAAATAAAACAACTAAAACAACAAAAAATCAAAACATGAACCAAAAAATTAAACATGAACTAAACTAACTAACTAATTCACTTCACTTCTCCCCCGCCCCCCCTACATGTTGCATTGTCCTCAATACATAAACATACAAAAGGAACAATGAAAAAATAAAATAAAGGGTTTGAATGAAGCAAATGACTGACCAATCACTGTGAAGGCGGGGTCTGCGTTCCAGACCGCTGATGAATCATATCCATCAATAAGAGACAAGCGTCTTGTAGTTGATCGATCATCATTGGACGAGATTACATCCAAAGTTGTAAGAAACTCCTTGACCAAACAAGGGTAGGCCGGAGCCCTTCTACCAACAAAATCATGCAGCCCTCCATGTGCCATCAAGGTCATTACCGAATCAAACAATCCCAACCTCTTTAATGCATCTTTGTCAAAGAACATGGTAGACGTGTAGACACGCTTCCCAAGCACATTCCAACATAGCACCTTAGTATCCCCGAAAGAGGCCGACACATCTTTCTTAGCGGATCCACTCATGATTGAGAAAGAGCAAGACAAAACAACCAAAGGCGACCCAAAAAGAACTCTCTGCAGTGACGACGTGCGCCATTTATGGGGCGGCGGGCGCCGTGTATCGTCGAGCACGAATCCGAGCAAAGACGTTGAACGAATGACGTCCAAGCTCCTCCAACTTGCAACTTTGACGAATAACTTGGTTTCAATAGCCTTCTTTGGTGAGAGGTAGGGGAATGGTATGAGAAAGGATTGAATTTGATGGATGTAGGGTAGTGGTAGAAAGTGTTTTGATGGGTAAAAACTTGATTGAAACACAAGGCTTTAGGGTTTTTGGAGTGAATTCAAGTAGGCTTTGGGTTTTATAGGTTTCTTGGAGACAAGTTTTAATTGATCAACAATATGGAATGAAAATATATGGTGAGTGGGAAGGGGATCATCTATCAAAAAGAAAATAAAATAAAATTAGAAATAGATAAGGATAGATAAAAGATAGAAGATAAATCCTAATCCTAAGATAAATGCAAACTAATCCTAGATAGATAATATAATCCTAAGATTGATGAAATAGATAAAAGATAAATAGAAACTAACCTAAGATAGAAAATAAAATCTATGCCTAAAAATGGATAAAATAAATCTAATCCTAAAATACAAAAGAACAAGTCTAATCCTAAATAGATAGAAAAATATAAAACTAACCTAAAATAATAGAAAATAAACAAAGATAAAAAGATAGATTTACTTCCCTTCCAATTTTACCAAGCAAAATTCAACTGGCGGTGGGCGTCCGTGTGCTCAGAGCGACATTCCGTATTTTAATCAAGCAAAATTCAACTCCAACAAAGGTTTCAACTTACCATCACTCCATTTCCAGCGAAACGATTCATCCAACTTTATTGAATTGAAAAACGAATTGCGAAATTGAAATAATATTACCTAAAATATCTTGGGTTGCCTCCCAAGAAGCGTCTTTGTTTCACGTCTTTGGATCGACGTGATGCATTTCTTGATCAAGTTATCCCATCAAGATCCTCCACACTTTTCCTTTTCAAGACGAGAGGGGGAACTTTAGGAATTTCTCCAATGTATCCATCAATTTCACCAATCAATTCCTTATTGAAATAAGTTACTCTTGGAGGTTGCCCTGAAATTCCAAAAACCACAACATTGTTAGAAATCGATTTCTCATAGGGTATAGCAATAGAATCATTTGAATTAGACACACTGTCATGTGACTTAACCAAATTCTCAATTTTTCTTTCAATGTCATTTTTCCCTAAATCAACTTTTTCTTTGCTAGAAGACTCAACATCCAAAGATTCATTTTCAATAGAAGCATCTAACAAACCATTTGATTCATTCCTGTGATCATTTTCATTAGAGTCAAGGACATCTATAGAATCATTAGTAGAAGAAACAATAGGCTCAAATATAGAAACTCAATCTTTCTACCATCACATTCCATAGTTAGTTAACCTTTAAAACAATCAATCTTAGTCTTAGCCGTTCGCAAGAATAGCCTTCCCAAGATAACCGGGGTTTCAGGCGTACCTTGTTCCAAGTCTAGAATGAAGAAATCAGATGGGAATATCAAATCATTCACCTGAACCAAAACATCTTCAACAACTCCTCTAGGCTTATTACTAGAACGATCAACAAGTTGTATAGTAACACCAGTTTCAGACAATGAATTGAGACCAAAAAACATGTACAAATTATAAGAAATCACATTGATTGAAGCGCCTACGTCTAACATAGCTTTGGTGAAGCTAGCATTACCTATTGCACATGGGATAGTAAACATACCTGTATCTCCGCACTTTTCAGGCAATGTTTTCTGAAGTAAAGCATAAACATTTTCACTTAAACTTACCTTTTTTTTTCTTTCGTATCCTTTGCTTGCGTTTCATTGTGCACAATTCTTTCAAAAACTTCGCATAGCGAGGCACAGTTTTAATCAAATTGAAAAGGGGAATATTTACCTCACAATGAGCAAATGTGTCATAAAGAATTTGTTCATCTTCCCACTTATGATCAGATCTTAAGGCATGAGGAAAGGATGGTGCAGGTCTTAAAACCTCAGAAGACCACTCCTTAGATGATTTCCTTGGGGATTCAATAACGTCAAAATTTGGTTCCGTCACTGGAGGGGGCGGCGGGCGCCGTCTTTACAGTGCCTCTCCGTCTCTTTTTCGCCTTCTTCTCCCACATCAATAACCACCTTAGGCCTCTCTTCAATATTCCTAGTGGGCACATTCACTTGTTTTACCTTCTCTAAGGATCATGGCACTCACATTCTCTTTCGGATTCACTACCACTTGTGATGGCATCTTCCCCGAATCTTTCGCTTTCAATTCTCCAATCTCCTTAGCCATTTGACTCAACATCTTCTCTTGAACACTTATCTTGTCCAACAACAACCTCAATGTTCCATCTATATCTTCTCAAATTGTCCTCTTTGATATAGAACTTGTTGTTGTTGACCTCTGTCGTTGAATCAACTTTGATAGTTTGCATTGTAGCCCTGATTGTAGCCATTGTTACCAAAGTTGCGGCAAGGTCCCTAAACATCACAAGGTCTAGCTTGATGAGATTGATTCATTTTCATAGCCATCTTGTTCACTATCTTCGTAAGCCTATCATGATCATCCTTGTGACCATCTCTAGAACTATCCAACTTATGAAATCCTCTAACTTCTTGGTGTTTCCCATATTCTTGTGATGCATTAGCCAACCCTTCAGAAATTTGCATTGCTTCCTGATGTATCTTATCCAAAATATCTCCTCCGCTAGTAGCATTGATGAAACTCTTATCGGTGTGAAGCAAACGCCTTCATAAATATATAGCACTAGATCATCCTCGGGTATACCATGCTGTGGAAAACTACCCTTAAGCTTCTTGTACCGCTCAACATACTCATAAGGACTCAAGTAATTAGACCAATTGCCATATTGATTCAATGCAATTAAGACAAACCGGAACAACCCTAGATCAGTCCTAATCGACATATCCCCAACATAGATCAGTTGAAATCATCCACTACAAAGACAGAGAAATACCACTACTTCAATACCTTCGTTTTCTATCAAGAACACAACAATAAATTCCTAGCCAAGATGCAATTCCTAACATGGTGTTCAATCATAGAAAGGAACACAAATATAAACAATAAGCACAAGATGATAAATAAGAATATGAATAACTAATAGAAACAATCCTTACAATCTAAACAACCATGTCTTCGAATCATAGGCAAAACTATATATGAGTTTAGCAACTCGTAGGCCAAATCTCTCTCTCTCTAACTGTGTTAATAGTCTCACAATAATTTCTCCACACACACAAACTGATAGAAAATAACCTAATAAAGTCTCTGAAAGAGTTGGCAAAACCCTAGAATAATAATAATATAGAATAATAGGAAATAGAATCTTCGGATCCGGAATCGTGAACGTTGGAAACCGGCCTACGGCGGGTGCCATGCAAGAGGCGGCAGGCGCCGCTATCTCAGTGATGGGATTCCCTCGTTTTCTTCGATTGTCTTCAATGTCGTGCTTCCTTGCTCCTCTCAAGCCTCTTTCTCATCCTCCATATGCTCCAAAACATGTCTCTTAAGCTCTTCTAAGATCCCTCAAAGGTCGGAATGTTATTCTGCAGAATAAACACTAAAAAGGCGTAGATTTCGAACTTGAATACTTCATAAGCAATATACGAAACTGGACTCAAATATATGCAAAACATCTATCTAAATGCAATAAGAAATACCTATAATGCCTATATGAACTATGCATTATCAACAACATCGTCAGTGCCTCACAAAAACAAACTCATTCACTCGCTTCCAGGATGATGATTGTAAAGCGATGCCCGCCTTCATACTTAAAAATACCCAGGGAAGCACCGGCACGCAGGTCAATGTCTTCTACAAACACAAGCCAACCTTCAGTTAGTAAATAACGACCCTGACTATCCCGATACAACCTCACGCGAAACTTTCACCCGGTAGGGGAAACCAATCAGACATGGTCTGACACCACACGGCCATACATAGTGCCAAAGGGACCCGGAATCAGCTGTAGAAAATCAAAGCAAACCTTTGTTGAAAAAAGCCCGGAAATATAAACAACACATATAAAGGGTTGGAGGAACTACCAAATATTCAAGCTTTTACTCAGGATCAATGGAACGGATAAAATCTCGATGCCTCGGGTTAGGAAAAGTCATTGTTCCTCACACCATTTCAGGAAAATAAGGAAGATCAAACAAAGGCAATATAATAACACACATCCCATGTCCTCGTATATAATGTACTTAGCATTTATTAAATACACCGAACAAAGAGATCGCCCCAATCCAAACTTTCCTAAAGTATTCTGCATGTAATACACATGGAAAAAAAATCAAGACAACACTCTGCCACCCTGCCAACCCACGTCAAATCAAGAAACAATCATTTCCAACTCGAAAGCAACCAGTAAATTACCTAAAGCAGAACCAAATGAGGCGCGATTTTCAAAAAAATTAGCTCAAAGCAATTACATTAAACAAAGACAAAACAAAGAATCACTTTCTCAAATCAATTCAGAAAAACAAAGATAAATAAGTACAGAATGAATGAGTCATCTGCTTTATTACAAGCCCATAAACTACCACCTCGCGATAAAAATTACATTACTCCTCATCCTCAAGGGCGAGAACTTTAAAGCGATGCCCCCCTAAACCAAGAATTCCTAGTGTTAGTCGAAAGAGACGAAGGAGATTGGTTTTCTCTATTAGAAGGGTGGAGGGAATTCGCGATAGTAAATAACCTAAGAATAGGATGTTGCTTCACTTTTGAATACAAAGGAGAGTCACACTTTGATGTAGCAATAGAGCAACCTGGACCAGAAGAGAATGGAGATGTTTTCCACGACCTTCTTTGCTATGAAGAAATATAGAATTCACCCAAGCCTACTCAAAATAAATGCTTTCTTTAAACAAACTATTTTGCTCCACATCGCGACAAATAAATAATTTTAATCTTATGCTACCATTAGCATTTTAAGACATTGTAAACCCGACAACCCTTATTTGTGTCATATCGTGATTTATTATCATAAAACGATCAATAACAGGAGAATGGTAAGGGTCTCGCAAAGAGAAACAAAGATAAAAGCAAGCAATCGCCATACAAGGAAACAAGAAATAAGAAAAAGAGCAAAATATATGAACTTATAACCATGAAAGTAAAAAGGGAAATACACCTGCAAACCAGAGTAATGTACCAAGCAAACAAACACCAAAAACCGTGGTAACATAGTTTTCTACCAGCATACCAATCCAAAAAACAGCACAATACTGCGTCAAACCAACAGAAACAAGTCTTCAAGCTCGATTCCCAAGCCTCCAATCTTGATGTTTCAGACTAGACTTAAAGATTTCCACAAGGACCCCGGGTTAAGCGAACCACACTTTGATGAATACCAACTTTCATCCCTTCAACAAAAGTAGGCATCAAACACCCAACCAAAACATCCTCGCTCGCCTTAGACCCAAGCCAATCATTCACCCATTTTCGACTAGTGTCGGTGGTAAAATACGCGCCCAATGTTTCCTTGGTCAACGACACATCGGCGTCAGGGTCTTTGAGGTTCGCTAGCTCTTCATTATCAGTAGACAATTGGTCTCTCAGCAAATCCAGTTCGACGGTGAGATCACGAACCTGATCCGCGAGCTGAGCTGCCGCCTTTTCTTTCTCATTCAAAGTTTCATTCATAATCGCGTCCTCAGCGACGTGCGTCTCCTCAGTTTCTGTTTTGGTCTTTGCGAGAACCGAAATCTAATCTCTCAACTTTTTCATCTCTAGAATGGTCTCCTCCCTAGCGTGGTGCGCCTCTCCCATGCTCCTTGCTAGATCTTCGACTCGATTCTGCAGACTCTCGATAATGGCAAGGTTGGATTTTGTGCTCTTCAAATTAGCCAGTTCCTCCACCAAGGCAGCTTCCCTTTTGTTAGCAATGACTTTCTCCTTGCCACTCTGCCTCCTTTTCTCTTTTTCCTCTTTCAAGTCCTTCGCAAATGAGTCACAACACTTCTCAACCTTGTCCCAATAAAACCTTCCCTAAAAACACAAAAACATAAAGATCACGTATAAACTATTTAGAAAGAAAACACAAGAGAAAAAATTTCGAAGATTGCTGCCTCACCCAATTAATATGCACTCTTTTGATCGTTCCCAATCAAAACATCAACACTTAAACCTTTCAAAAATAATCTTTCAGCATGAAAACAGTTCTTTGGCAAATTCAGTTTATTAAATTCCGGAAAAACAAACCCCTTCTGTAAAAGGAAGCAGTCGCGGTCCCCCCAGGGGTAACATTAACCACTCGGTCACTCGAACCAATGGCATTGGTGGTAATTAACAATTCATCCATTTTCCTATTTTTCTTGAACTCGGTCTTGGACAGTGGAAGCTTCGGTGGTAGCGTGTCGGTCTTCCGAATCAGAGAGGACAACCTTGTTCCTAAGTTGCCCAACCTCATGGTGAGAGCCACTCAAGGGAGAGACCACAATTTCCTCCCTGGTTGAGCTTTGGGGGATTTCGATAACAGGCGAGGTTTGTTGTGGGGCTGTGTTAGGCTCCTCCACCTTGGATTCCAATGCCTTTTGGGAAATTAAAACCAAGTTCAACATTTCTACAAACAAAAAGAAAATACGGAGTGAATCTTCAAAAGAAAAATAAACATAGAGAAACATGGTGTACATAAAATCGCGACTGAACAATAAATCACCCACCAGGGGACTGAGGAATGCTCAAACCCGCCATCTCCAACTAGAGGGGGTGGCAATTTTCCTATATCCTCTGAGCCCCTGAAGTCCCAAGAAGCTTTGTTCCCATTGTTTGGAAGAAGGGGTCTCTATCTTAAAAAACTTGCTATAAATCCCTGGGTCCCAACGAAATTTCAAAAACAACCCACTACTATCCCTCAACAGAAACCACTTTTTCCTCCAGTCAGTACTGTTGGACAACCTATCCGAAAGTTTCCCACCAGGGGTGACGATATACAAACAACGAACCCCTTTCCGAATAGACACAAAAGTTGACAAGTGTTCTAAGGTTGGCTCCTGATGGATAGTCGCGTATCTCATCATATACATCGCAAGAAACATCTAGGTTTTAAAAGATAGCTGGGTCGGGCATAGGTTTATCCTCTCTAGGAATTGGTGATAAAAAAGGATGAAGTGAGTGACGGAACCCTTGCACCAAACTCTCCAAGTGAAGAACCATATAACCTGGATAAGAATCTAAGCACCCACCCTCGCTAATGGCCAAACCTAACTCGTTTCTGGTAGGCCATGGGAAGAGCCTAGACACAATCCTCACATCATCCAAGGTCATCACCGACTGCTCTCTAGCGTCCTTCCTAGCTCTCTAAGTAGGGAGAATCCGTCCGAAAAAAACCAAGGGCACTGGTGGGGGTGCTGGTGGCTCATATCGATCGCAAAAACTACTGTGGCACTGAGAAATCACCCTTCACTACGTGAGCCTTCTTCTTCCCGACTGCAGCCCCATGACCCATTCGTCGAGGAACCTTTTTTCTTTTCTTCTCGGAAGTAGAAGCATTGCCCCCGCGGTTCTCTTCACTAGCAATAATTGACCAAGAGCAATAGTCGGGATCCCCCCTCTTCAAAGGCTTTTTAACTTTTCCAAACAAATGGCTCGGGTCATCGCGAGATTTCTTCGCCACAACTGCCACCCTCAGCGGTGCTACGGACGAAGCAGTGTCCTTTGGGTTCCCTTCGGCCCCACGACTAGAAAGCTCCGCAGATTCACCCTCATCATCCGCGAGTATAACTTCAACATTTTGACTATCACTAATTGTACTGATGACTAAATGACCTCAAGAAAAGCCTAAAAATACGCGAAGTTCAAAATTAGCAGGGGTAAGGACGTCCACTACCTATCGCGAAGCCATAAGAAATGGCGCCAAAAATCTTCTAGAAAATGGACTTTGGTGACGTGTCGCACACCCAAAGTCAAGAAGACAAAAGGTCATCCATCAAAATACGAAAGGTTTATGACCTTTCACCTCCCCTGCCCTAAACACCCCTTCCCGGATGGTGGAAAAAAAGGGGGGGGGGGGGAGGGGGGGGTTGCGTCTCCGGGAAAATTACCTTCCCTAGAAACCCTAGACAGCCCCGGAGAACGGGAGAGCACCAATAAAAAGGACCTAACCCCCGCACACCCGCCTATATAAAAAGGTAATAACTAGAATGCCACTCCTATGACCCGCCCTAGAGGGAGGGTAAAAAGTTACGTCATAGAAAGAAAATCAGCAAGGAAAACCACCCCATAGAAAGAAAATCAGCAAAAAGCAAAACCTAAAAAACAAGATAGAGCAGTTAATTTACCTAAAAGACAACTTGGAGTGCTAGGAGACAGAAAAAGTTGCCCGAAATCAGCGAAAACCCTTCAAATTCCGCCTTCCGACCTTTCAAAAACTACCTTGGAGAAAAGGTTATGAAGATAAGTGTGGCAAGTCCGGGGCTCCAGTCCCTTTTTATAGTCTGTGTAAGATCTCCCCTAAATCGCTTTTCTTGGGCCAGTTTTTCATGGGCCCAAGTTGGACCCCCAAACCATCGGCTCAATAATACAAAAATAAATCAAGGATCATCGTTTTTATCGAGACTCCATCCCGGCTTTTTTCATGTTCGCGATTAAGTCCCGAGGAGATATGACGATGTCATAGAAAATCACCCCTTAAAGAAATACAACTTATGACATCAGAAATAGGCCACCCCTCCTATAAAAAGATAGAAGACATCGAGGCAAACTATGTTCTAGTACCCCCAAGTAATCGCGAAGCAAGAAACAACTAGAACAAAACTACATCGCGCTCATTAACACTTTACACCTCATTAAACAGTTCGTTGGGTATAGCCTACCTCACTGGCATCCCCTCCAAAGCCTAAAAACCTAAGCGCGAGGGCATGTGTTACACATGTCCTCGAGTAAACCACGAGGTCGTTGACCAGCTACTAGCTTAACCCCCCTATAAATACCCGCCATAATCCCACAACCAAGGGATTAGATAAAAGAGAAAAGGAATAAAGCTCTGCGATCCTCCCTGACCTAAAACCCTCGAAGTTGAGTTCTTAAGGTCTTTTGATCGGAGAATAACGCTTCTAAAATAAGAACATCACTTGAACAAACTTCTTCTAAAGACGACGATTGAACAGTGATTACCTGGTCGCGAACCAAAGATACCGCGAAGATTACCTGGATGGATGGATCCTTACACACGAATCAATTATAACGCCATCTCACTTAGACTCGTAGGTAACTACGAACATTTGTCATTACCTTGAGGTAATGACTATAGGTGAAATTCCAGGATCGCATCAACAATCATGCACACAATATAATGTTACAAACATTACACATAGAAACATAGAAAAGTAAACACATAACATAACAATAGTTAAGTACACTCATTCCCTCAATTAATAACGACTCTCACAATCTTGTTTCCTCGTCTCCCACGGGCGTAGTCCTAGCCTCTTCTCTCTTGCCTCTGTGGTTTGATCTCCCATCTCGTCCCATCCTCTCTATTTCCATTTTCATCTGCCTCCATCGGGATCTAGAGCTCTAACTTTCACATCCTCTCGATTTCTCGTCTTCCATGGTACAATGTCTCTCTCCCGTCATTACCTCTCCATGGCCACAGAAGACCGACGTCGAGCGTGTTCTATAGTCTCTATTTTTGCTGACGTTGATGCCCGTTGTGCTAGGATGAAGGTCAAAAAAACTACAAAGCTTCCTCCCTATGCTTCCAAGGCGAAGCCGTCCCGACCCTGGGCTCGCCTTCCCTCTCATCCCCGACTAAGCACGAGATAGGGGACCCAAACTTGATGTCGATGGATGAGCCACCTCCGATTGAGCAGATCGGTGTCACTGATGCCAATCCCAATTATCCACCATGTCAAACCGCGAGGAATCCACTGTCCTACGTTGAGCACGAAACATGTTGCCTATATAATTATATTTTTTTTCCTCTCATGATTGGATTAGTTTTCTAATTTGATTATCTTTAACAGAATAATCATTTGTAAATTAGTTAGGATAGGGTTATCTTGTTGATGGTATTTCTCAATGCAGTTAATTTTTTCATTTGAACATTATCTATGCAAACTCTATCAATAATAAATGACAAAAGTCACAATTTGTTATAATATTATTATATTGGGATGGATAAACTCTAGGAAACCCTACTTCCTTTGTATATACTTATATAATGGGTCCTTTGAAACCCTAATAAGACATCAATTTCTCCCCTCGTCTCTATGCCTTTCTTCTCTATTCTTTCGGTTTATCACACGTTATCAGCACAAAACTCTACCCAAATAAAATAAACCCTACTCTTTTTTCTATGTGCCGGCCCTCATCCTTCCACCTCACTGCCACCATACATCGGCTCGACAATTGATAAGAAGAAGTAAAAAAAGAGAGGGATCAAAACTGATCTCCGTTGAGATTCATCCATCGAGATCATGGCCGATAATGAAGGCGGTAGCCTCGACGCGGTGCCGTATGGATTCATCGCCGCCAGGGCCGGCCATTAGCAAGTGCAAGAAGGGCGATCGCACATGGCCTTCAAATTTTCGGGGCCTCTAAATATTTATAACTTGCTATTATACTTAAATATGTGGAAAAAGTAATCAAATGTTTGTACACGGTCTAGTGGTAAAAATTAGTAGAAGGCAAAATGCCCTGGGTTTGAATCCCCTTGCCCCCTACCATTTTTCCCCCCTTCTGTAAACCATTTTTCTTTTAAAAAAATTATTTTCAATTATGGGGTTTGAACTTTGAGCGTTTTATTTATCTTTTTTTTTTCTCCTGTGTTTTTTTATCCTTTTCTTATCTTTTCTTTGTTTGTTTATTTATTTCAATTTATTTTTGTAGTCCCAATACTTTGTATAATATTCAATGTTTATTTGTTTGATTTAGTTTTTTTTCCAACCAAGGCGAGGTTTTTTCTTTTTTTGAACCGGAAAAAATTTGACCGTTGACAGAGCCAACCAGCTAAGAGCATCCTTACGGTTGATACTGCACAAGACAGCGTCAAGGGAAAAGGTCAAGCCAAAGAATACAAAATCTAGATGAGATAGTCGATCAACAGCTTGATTGCCTTCCCTAAATACATGTGAGACCTCAAATTCTGGAATCATATTCAGTGCACATAGAGTGTCGGATAGAAGCATCTCTATTTCACCACTGCAAGACATACCTGCCTTGAGGCTTTTGATAATTCTAAGATTATCACCTTCAATGCAGATACGCGAGATTTTTAATTCAACAGCTTTGAGAACACCTTTCCACAAGCCAAAGCATTCAGATCCAATAGCTGAAACGAATGGGGGAGAGCCGGATTCAACATATCTTGTACTACCCTGACAATCCCTGATAATGAATCCATAAGTTCCTAGATTGTCAGAAGAAAAGGCTCCATCAAAATTTAGTTTGCACTAGTTTTCTTTGGGTTTTTTCCATTTTGAGACTCTTTTCCTTGTCTTTGCTGGTTTCAGCATTTTGTTTCCTATTTCCTTATCCATGCTTAGGTCATTCATTTTTCCTTTTTCCCAGTTAGTTAATTGCTCTTTTATAAATGCTGTTATTGTTTTTGGGTTGGCTTTGATTTTATCAAAAAGCACCTTGTTTCTGAAATACCATAAGCACCACCAGGAAGTGGCAAGAAATGAGAATTCTGGTTTACTTAAAGAAGCATATAGAGCGTATAGTATTTCGGTTATGTTGTAAGTGGTGTCGTAAACTCTTTGGAGGGTTTTATAGATTTTAGAGAATATATGTTGTAGTTTAATTGATGTTGTTGGGCAATGGAATAATAAATGGTCGATATCTTCGAAATTCATTCCACACGAAGGGCAGTCAGTGGGTATACCCACACCACGGCAGACTAGTTTAGCAGATGTTGGTAGGCCATTTTTGGAGATGTGCCACAAGAAATCTTTGTTTTTTTGGGACACATCCAACTTCCTTATCCAAAAGAGCTCCGAAGCTGGGTGGCTTTTTGTTTTGTTTATTAGTTCCATGGTAGAGGCCGTTCAGAACCAACCGTTTTTACTGGGGGCCCAGTATAGCCGATCGTGCTGGATATGTTTTGGGGTTGGCGTTTGTGTTATGTTTGTCAACATTTCCCTACTGATCTATTTGTTTAAGGTGGTTTTTAGTTTACTTATGTCCCAGGTTTGATTCTCCATAATAAAGTTTTCAACTAAAAGGTTCGTGTCAATTGAATCTTTAGGTGTAGCTTGCACCAGTAGGGGGGGTCCCCGGTCCACTGATCTTTTCAGAAATT